>JAMKCH010016142.1:0-45316 GCA_023653785.1 Ophioderma brevispina
GGAATAAGTTTAACTCTGAAAATAAAAGAAGCAAAAGTCATTAAGACATTTAAATATTTAGGATACTCGAGTCAACTTCTGGTTTTCATTTTTATTATTGCATTAGAATGCCATTGATTTGCAAATAACAATGAATCCATGTTTTTGTTGGTTGATATGTATCATATCATTTTGATGTTTTAGGTTAGGGACATTCACTTCTGGCCAATATAAATAGCCTTTGGATGCCTCCTCCATATTATTGCTGTAATTATTTTGGTTGCTCTAATTATGTAAAATTGTATATGTTTTTTTATAATAATTATTGGAAATAAAGTTCTTCATATGAAGACCAAGATGTGCAATGGTTTTTTGGCTGTGTGCGGCAGGGTGAGTAGCGGTGGTTTGTGGTTAGAGCGTATGTGGGTACGCCTGGCTACAGAGCACGTAGCTCTGTAGCCATGGCGCCTATGTTCAAGGGTATTGGGTTTGGTAGGCATCATTTTTGCAGCAAAGTTTGAGAAGTGGTGTGTTATATTCACACCGATAATCTGTATTTATCATATTTTTATTATTTTTAGAATTCGCTGTTGCTGTTAGGTTGGTATGTCCCACCCCCTGCCACTATCGACGACTGCAAATTAATCTCGACAATGGCTTTTATATAAGTCACGCCGTAAAGGGCCGATATATACAAAACCACAAGGTGTTGTGGTGTAGGATATAAAAATCATTATGAGGCGGATATTCCAGAATGCTCCGGGGTCAAATACATAACAAATTCGGGAATGTTAAATTAAGGTCCATAAACATGACTTTAGGCCAAAATGGCAATGGGCATTGTTCCAAAAACGCACCTGTAATGTCAAAACAGTGCAAAATACCCCTTATTCCCAAAACGACATTCAATGGTGGAAATGCGACCCTTTTTCCATGTGTTTATTAAAGTGGGTGCGTAGCTCTTATGTGGCTCCCCCGGGGCCAAAAATTATACGTCAAATAATGCGGTGACGACACCACTTCTTAAAATTTTCAAAAAATTGGCCCACAAACTCATAATAAGAGTCCAATATAAGAATCAACTGTAGAAATTCATACTTTGATCATCTATCTTCATGTATAACCGGTTATTAGAGATAATGACCGTGCCGTGATCTTGCTATTTGATGACAAAAGCAGCAGGCCAATTCCTGCTTCCAAGGCCGAAATGTGAAGACGTCTACCCGATTTTGTTTTTTGCTCGCTGGCGCGGATTGCCCGCATGGCGGCGGGCTGTTAGCGTCTAGTTTGAGTGCAAAAATGGATCTAAATTACAAAGATATAACATAAAATTCAAATATAGTAGATTTGATTTTTAATTCCAAAAATGATTTTGCCCTAAATCACAATCCACCCTGATCTATTTCAAGTCTGTAATTTAGAGTGCACCTTAAGCCATTTTACAATTAATTTCAAATTCTCAGTTTGATGATTGTAAAGATGAAATGGCATAGTGACTTGTAGCTTATTTAACAGTATATCTCATAGTTCCCACAAGAGGAATGCAGGACTGCACATCCCCACTATAAAATTCCTTGGGCATTCTGAAGAAGATGTATCTTCAAGAAAGCTATTAGCCTTTTACTCTGAAGATTCCATGCCCAAATTTTGGGAGGAGCTAACCCAAGGTTGCGAGAGATGTTAATTGGAAGCGTTGTCGATGACAACAAAGTGTGGTAGTCTCGTCTCTAGACACCTACTTATCTGTCAGGACCATCACGGGGAGTATGCCTCTTCATCTCACTTAGCGCTCCTCCCACTGAAGTGATCTCTAGCATCTTGCGTGGTCTGTTGAGGAATGGAATGTCGGGAATGGGTACCGTCTCGTGGGTCAAGAGGTTTGGAAAATACGAGAGCTAACTAATTTGCCACTAAAAAACTTATGGGCTGGTATTCTGAAAGGGATTCTAACTTTAGACCTGGGAATTAAACCAGGGTTAGCCCTCACATGAGTGGACATTTTCCTTTCAAAATACTGTGAAAGTTTAACAATGTAATTGGAAAGTTTTAAAAATGTAATGGGTGAGAAAATTCCTCATGGGCCGGCCGAACGGATCATTCAC
Organism: Ophioderma brevispina; assembly: GCA_023653785.1. Taxonomy (NCBI): domain Eukaryota; kingdom Metazoa; phylum Echinodermata; class Ophiuroidea; order Amphilepidida; family Ophiodermatidae; genus Ophioderma; species Ophioderma brevispina. The sequence goes on from JAMKCH010016142.1 coordinate 2,082, forward strand.
CAAGGAATTTCCTCACCCATCACAGCACATTTTTTATAGCATGTTGGAAGTAAAAGGTTCTACTATGTAAGATTTAATTTCTGTGCTTGCCAGGTGGTAGATCACACCTGGAATGAATTGGCCGAATGCGCCGTCTTGTGTAGTGGGATGGCTTGATTTGGTGTTTCTGTCGTGCACGACGGGGAGTCAAAGCATGGTGTTCTATGGGGGCGATTACGATAGCAGGCAAACAAGTTCAAAACAAGGTTTGCGGTTTTTTTTTTTGCAAATTCAATGATAGTGCTTTTAAGATAACATTTAATAGCACCAAAATTTATATAGATTCGTTCATAGTTTGTCTGCCAGAGAGTGAACCCTTTGTACATGCAAGCAAGGTTGGACGTTACTCAATCTATACTCTTTTAAAGATTAAAACTTTACTCAAATACTATAAAACAAGTTTTTGAGTGAATTTAATTACTTAAGGGTTACGTACATTTCACACTCATAATCACAGGGATCCATAAATATTAACCTATGTGGCATTTTTGAATCCTTATTGGCTTTTTGAGCATCGTGTGTTTTTTAACAAAAATGTGGTGTATGTGAGAGGGTTTTTGGCCTTTTTAACAGTTTAGTGTGTATACGAGCGTATATATTGTAAAAAGCTGCTCTTGTGTTTTTACTGATTATCATCTGGTAATTGGTTAACTATTATGTATTATGAAATTTACTGTTTTATAATTGGTAAACGCGCATGAGATTATATGTAATGGGCTCTATAAGAAATAAATCTATGATTATTATTATTAGGACTCAACCCGGGATAAACCCATGACTAAGGTAGTTTCCCTTTTCATAAGACCAGCCATGGAGTCTGCCTTCTTAGCTCACATTGAGGGTACAGGAAAGAACAGAACTATATTAAAATGATAGTTTGAAATCTTTCTTGTCATAACTTGAATATTCAACAAGGAAATTATTTTAAAAAAAAAATGCAATATATTTCAGTTCCTGTGGGCCATTGTTGCAGCAAAGATGGTCGATAAAGATCTGGTAATCATTGGCAATAGCAGTCTGAAAACTCCCCAAGGCGAGCCAATATATTTTGTTAGGTAGTATAATTTTTTTTTTTTTTTAATGTTTTCTACTTCTAAATGTAAAGAATGAAAGTTTCAACTATCTCCAAATGAATGACAGTAAAAAATTACTTCAAAAGATGAGAAAAGTTATTCCCAAAAGAATGGAAATTCCAATTGCAACAAATTGCAGTTGGGAGTAAGTGATGGTTTGAAATCATTAGATGTATTTGGCATCATAACAAAGCTCAAGTGGCTACAATGTAGTGTTATGCTGTAAACTGTGTTGAGGTGTCGTTATAGTCGAGTCGTTTTGTTTTTATCTTTTAACCTCAGAGAGGTAGCAAATGCATTTAATATTACTTTCATCACATTTCTAACAAGTCCACATAGTTTTTTTTGTTTCCCATGAACATCATTCAAAACAATTTTCCATTATTTCATTTTATGTCACAGATGTAATTTCATTAAAAACAATGTCCATCTTTCATTCATAACACGGGGTGATATAATATCAATGTTTTCCTTTGACATACTCGTTATTCAATTGCATTATTTATCACAAGTTAATAGCATAAGACGTTTCATTCGGACTATATTCCTTTACATCTCATATCTTTCACACAAACACTGTTATCGATGTCCAATGTTATAAATTAATTATACAGAAATATAAATTAAATCTGGTCTTTTTTACTGAACAGACATGATTGTGTCTGTTTCCAAACAAACATTGCAAATATTCTAAAAAAAACATTCAACATGTGTTTTCAATATCGCCCACTCAGTGTGTCTACATGTGTTTGGACTCTGTTTTCTTCACGTGTTTTTAAATCACCTATTTTTGCAGTCTATTCGATAGACTTGCACGATTGGCAGTCAACGTTTTGTTTCATTCTCTCTATTCTCAAAATTTATAAACTGAATACGTTGCCAAAATAATCACCACACAGCTGACTCGATCAAAATCTTGGTCATCAATGTTCCATCAATATTAGTGTGGTAAACTCATATAAAATGAAAACTTTTCAAGGATACGGATTACAGTGCCGTACATTGTTCCAAAAATATGATATTTTTAGGACATAGAATAAATAAATGGTCATTAATTTCAGTACATTTCAGAGTCGCTTCCTTCGATACAGAAGTTTCCATTCTGTAGATTTGCCTTACAAGGAATAAGGTTAAAAAGAAGATTGTATTGAAAATGAGAGATCTTGTTTTGAAATATTTCTCTTAGTTGAATTAAAGACGTTATACCAATTTTTCTCGCAATTAACTTTCCTTTCACAGTAGCTAATACATATCGGTTTCTTATTTGTCTGGTTTAATATCCAGTACCGATGTGTTTAGAGCGTAATCTCGATATATCTATGACTTTACACTGTTTGTGACAAAGGAGGGGTTTTTACTTTTTTCACACCCAGCTTAGGTCTGTGTCTGACCTTTTTCTTTCACCTTTTTGGAATGACCGTAAATCAAATTTATGTAAATTAAACCTATTGAAGGGACATTTAATTTTTCGTCAACTTTCTCTCAAATCTAAATCTATTTTCAAGAAACAATATTGTTTCAAATGATTAAGTTGGCTGTATCCACATTTCGTAAAAATAACACTTACCGTTGATCGTACGTTATGGTTCCCCCACGATACATTATTTGAAGTGTTGATTTATTACGTTTTACTTTCCCAAATAGAAAAAAAAAACAAAATACCATGATTTTAGAAGATTCATTAAAAAAGTTGGAATTTTCCTTTTAAAACTATCTTCCAGTCTTCACGTTTACAATTAAGTTCAAGGTAAAAGTGGAACCCCCCTAATGGGTCAAACACTGTTTTACAATTATGTTCCATAATGATTCGCTTCCGATTACATAATCAGATATCCATTTTATTTTGCGGCACAAATTGGAGGTTTCAAGTTGACCATTTTAAACCTCCATACTCCATAGCCGTGATTGTTTCTCTTTGACTTCTCACTATTGAACCCAGAGAAAATTATAAATATCTGGTGTCTGACTTCTTTACGAAGTATCTTGAACATGTATTGTGCTGCATTATACAGTATTTGTGAAATACCCAATGTTTTTATATGTATTGTACCAAAATATGTTTAAATTCTAGCTTTCCAACTATTTAAAATCTATCAGTTTTGTGAATTTACTCTCCAATTGAGTTTCTGTTAAATTTTTGTTTCCAAAATAAGTCGAGTCTTAGTGTTATCATTTGAGAGCAATTGTAAAGAAATTTTAACAAAAATTTCATTGAAAATGTGCCTGTTTCCTTTATCTTAGCTGTAAAGTTTCGGTCAAAATGTATTTTTATATGAAATTGTTTTGGGTCATCTGCAGAATGGCAGAAGGCACCATAGGGATTACTTCTGGTGGTATGTTCTGTGTATCTGTGTGTGTGTGTGGTCTGTGGTCAAAATGTGAACCTTAATTAATTGCATGCATTAAGAGTTCCCATAAGGGGCTACGATGATGTAACATTGGTGGAAAGGGGGGAGTTGGGTGACATGTTGGTGACTATGGACCTTTGGCCTCATCATAAACCGCAATGGCCAGACGACAATCGCGGTCCGTGCGACCGCAATGTATTTTTTATTGATGTTGCCTCACTAATACAACATAAAATTGCATGTGTTAACAGGAAGCTCATCACCAAAATACCTTAATTGCAAATTTTATTTACATTTAATGTGAGCGTAATGTGTTGGGTGTTTGTGACATTGTCCATTGGGTCAAATATATTTTCCAGTAACTGCATAAAAACAACCCATATCAATGCTCATAGCATCATAATGTGATAGAAATCAGCCAAAAATATACTGAAAAATTACAATGCTTTCATGACTACTAAAATCTCAGATGTGGTGGTGTAAGTGGGTGACGTCGAGGCTGAGGATTTTAAAAGGAATTTATAATCAGTTTTATTTAATTTTACTCAAATAAAGGCTCAGAAAGCCTTTCTACCCATCTAATATGCTAGGTTGTTGAAAATTTCTATTTGATTGTCATGTAGAATATGCTATATGGATAATATCCAGGCAGTTGTTTTTGCAAGGGTACAAAAGTACACAAAAATATCACAATCGGGCAAATCCGATCAATAACATTTTACTGTCAGAAATTCGCAGTTTAATTATCGTCAGAAAGTAACACTCACTTTTTACACTTACGTCTGTTGGCCCAGACAGGAAGACGGTTGCGAATTTCTCATCGATGGCTGTATTGAATCGGCTATGGAACATTTCCTGACATTTGTTTTCACAGGGGTGAGATGTACGAAGAGAACATTATACAAATAGATGTGATATTTGTCAGGTGATGCTACAAAGTGGTAGACTAACTGGTCGTTTGTATGCAAGAAGGTCGTAAGTGCAATAGCTGCCATGTGATACTAATATACATCTGAATGCTGCCATGTATTAGGATAACCCTCAATTTATCTTTTGTTGAGTCAGTGGCTCTTGAAATGGTTCTTCAGGTGACTGTGTTGCCTAAGCATTTCAAGAGTCACTGACCAAAGACGTAGCAAAATAGTATGTTTGGTTTGAATTTCTGATAAATGGCAGCTATTGTACTTATGACCTTCTTGCATTTACACAACAATCTGTGTTAAATATTAACCCTTAAGGTCCTGTGGAAGACCTAAGTTGTTCATAGAGATCAAAATTTGCAATTATTTTTTCCAAAAAAAATATTGCTTTTAAAACCAAAATGAAAATCGCATTCAAATGAGTCAAAACAAGCGTAGTCTTAGGTCAGTGGTTTTTGAGACGGCTTCCCAATTCCAAATAACCTACAGTTACTTATAGGAAGCCATCTCAAAAACCACTGACCTAAGACATGTTATAACCTACACAGAAATGGTTTTCTGATGTTCTATAGTGTGTTCACCGTAAGATGGACTGTGGTCTATTATGAAGTACATTGATTTAACACTGAAGGAGATCCAGGTCATGATGCCATAAGGTAAATATATTGTGGTACAGGTAGCTATAGTGTATTCTGTCATAACTTGGGACATGTATCACCTATGACCAGTGCGAAAAAATGGGGGTCAGGTCCCACTTTAAACAAGCAAGAAATCTATTCAAAATGAAAGTGGTTCTTGAGTCGTATCCATGTCTTTCCCTCACAAAATCAAAATGCCCTGATCCCAGGCAATGCTGATTATTTGCTGATAATGCTGCTTTGCACACCATCTGTTAGGCTAAGGCCTAAAAAAAATTGTTTGATTGGCGTAACCCGACCGACCCTATTTTTACCGCCGACCCTAAATATTTTTATTTTTTTTGTGCAAAAAAAAGTTTTAAAAGCCACGTAAAACAAATATTTTCATATGTGAGGGTTTTCCATCATGTTTTACTGATATATGGTCATGAAAACGCTGAAATGCAAAAACAGGAATTTAATGACGTCATACTTCGGTACTCTAAAGGATTGCAGGACATTCAAAATGACAAATAAAAACATGTGTTACAGAAAAAGTGAAGATATGCCATTTGTTTTTGTGTGTGTGTCATATATTTTGTGTTCTGGTATGTGAAACAAAAAAAAAACCCGACCTACCTACCCTAATTTTTTCTATGTTACGCCAATCAAACAATTTTTTTTTTAGGCCTAATTCAAGTTTTGAAACTTTATTAAAGATAAGAGTACATCGTCGGAGTACATCATCCTCTTCCTATGTACAACATCTTTTCAATGAGAAATTGGATAAGTGTAAACTTAGCAAGCCCTCAAATCATGCAATGATGGGTTTAAGATCCCAGCCCCCTTTGGGCCCATTCACACACCGTTATTTGTAACTGTACAATCATAGTGCCATCTGTAGCCCCAGGCATTGTATAGTGCAGATACATTGCCTAACGTATAGCGTTTTTCTATTGAGCATCCAGTATTTTACCGGTGAGATATTTCCCTGGTAAATAGTGTACGATAGTGGAGAGAGGGTAATTTCTACTGGAGCAAGCATTCGGGGAAAATAGCCGACTTCAGTGACCCAAGTGAAATTTGCTGGGTAGAGATCATTCACAGGTCAATATTGCAATGCATTATGGATTGACCCCGGGAATGACAGCACAGTTCTGTAATATGGCCATATGTATTTCCTTTACGTTGTTGATTCACAATATTTTGCCCAAAATCTGACGTCTAGTTAAGCGAGATGCTTAGTTCAGCACCAAGCATTACGCTGTAAAATGCAACGAGCACGGCGTATTTTAATGGCACTTGCACTGCAGCCTCTTTTGCTGCTCCATGCGTCAACCTGTGTGTTGTTGATTAGTTGTAAGCCACGCCGTTGCTTCAGTGACCCAGCCAATTTCCGGTTTCCCTACTGCATGTGCACTGATGCGGAACGGGGTCTTTTTCTATTGGCGTGATCCAGTATGTTCTCGGGCAAAAATCCTTCCAAAACAAGGATGGTTGCCAGAGAGAATTTCCCCGGTAAAAAGTAGCAAATACCAGAGAAGGTCATTGTCTATTAACCAGTTTTAAACCTTTACCCGGTTCAATCCGGAAAATATTGCTCAATAGAAAAACGCCTATAGACTGAACTGATGGATACAAAACCACTCCTCAAATTTATCTGCAGGAATTGGTATGACAGGGCAATTTCGTAATGGAATACACAGTAAGCCAGGCTGTCAACTTTTTAGTTTAAACTATAATGAGAAACTATGTAAACAATAGATCCTTTTATTCTTCTCAGATGAGATGTCAAAATTTTACTGGTAATCATACTTGTTTACAATTTTGGGAGAATATTGTTATATGTAACAAAAGATCAAAACACATCAAATTTCACCAAAAATAGACATGTCTACTATAAAACAAATGGTAGATGTGGTAGCAAGTATTGTTTTTCCCGTGTTCGATCGATGATTGTCCTTGCCAAAGTCATTGACACTCAGAAGAAAAAAAAACGACCAGAGCACTTCAGGTAAAATCCACTCGTTCCCAAGACGTTAAATTAAAATGTCTTGCACATGGCACATGGATTTCTATAATGGATCTTGTCTTTATAATTATAGGCTGACATTTAGAAAAAGTAAGAATTTTAATTTTGATTAAGCTGTTGGAGCCTTGACAGCCAGTAGATATTGGAAATTAAAAAGACTCTTATGCAATTTTATGCAGCACCATCTGCACTTCTCTAATTGTTTAACAATCACTTGACTCTGGAGCATGGTTTCAAATTAAATTTTCAATACGTCTGCCTCCAAAGTGGTACAACTTTTGAAATTCAATTCACAGAATCTCTTTGAATATTTATTTTTGTTTGGTTTGAGTTGGGTTAATAGGTTTGGGTTGACTTTAGTTGATTTGGGTTGATTGGTTTGTTTGAGTTGGGTTAGATTGAATTGAGTTTAGTTGATTTGGTTTAATTGGTTTGGTTTGAATTGGGTTAGGTTGGGTTGAGTTTAGTTGATTTGGTTTGATTGGTTTGGTTTGAATTAGGTTAGGTTGGGTTGAGTTTAATTGATTTAGGTTGTTGGTTTGAGTTGGGTTAGGTTGGATTGAGTTTAGTTAATTTGGGTTGGTTGGTTTGGTTTGAATTGGGATAGGTTGGTTGAGTTTTTAGTTGATTGGGTCGATTGGTTTGGTTTGATTTGGGTTAGGTTGGGTTGAGTTGGGTTGGTTGGTTTGAATTGGGTTAAGTTTAGGTTGGTAGAGTTTAGTTGATTTGGGTTAATTGGTTTGGTTTGAATTGGGTTAGGTTGGGTTGAGTTTAGTTGATTTGGCTTGAGTGGTATGGTTTGGTTTTGTTTGGATTGGGTGGGTTGGTTCGGATCAAGTGGTTTAGTTTGAGTGGATGGGTCAGTTTTTTTGGGTGGTTTAGTTTGATGATTCTTGTTGGTTGGTTTGATTTGGAGTGGTATAGTTTGGTTGATTGCTTAAGTTTGGGGTCATGGATGGTTTAGTTACGTTGATTGGATTGGGTTGGAGTAGGCTGAAGTGGTTTATTAGGTTTGGGATGGTTTGGTTTGGATTGGGGTTTTATTTGGTAGGATTGTTTTTTGTGTGGGTTGTTTGGTTTTGTGGATTGGGTTTGGGCTGATTAGCTTTGGCTGTTTTGGTTTTTGTATAATTTGTGATGATTTAGTTTCATGGATTGGGTGGGAGTGGTTTGGTTTGAGTTTGGGTGATTTAGTTTGGTAGATTAAGTCGGTTTGGAGCTTAAAAGGGGACCCAAAAGCATAAATCAGACATAATCTTGAACGACGAAGCACCAAGCAGTAAAAATTGCATGGTGTATAGAAATGAGCAAAACTTATGCTTAACACAATGATGAAAGTTAACATGCCTAATACATCTCACATCCAAGTAAGAAGCTAATTTCTCGTAAACTTCTTGTGCATTTAAATTTCTGAAGTGCAAGTCTTTGCAATTCCTGAAATATCTCTTATGATAAGGGCTTCATTCTATAGTAGTTCACTGAACTCTAGCTTAGAATATGTTCGATCAATCCTGTTGGGTTGTATTTTGTATGGTGAGCAGGCTTTGAAGCTGGTATTCATAAATTTAGACTGAAATATGAGAAGTCACTGACTCTATAAAGTAATTAAAGGTAAAGTAAGGTGAGGTTTTAAGGGACTAATCAATGTTGATGCTGGAGGGGAATAGAAACTTTAAAACAATGGGAAAAAATCATCCCCTAGGATTCATTTATTGAGGATATCAGTTTAATATTAATAAAAAATACAGGGTGTGTCAGAACTCCTTGTATATGGCATACGCATGCATATCGCTTCGCACGAACTAGGCCTACATGCAATTCAACAGTTCGTTTTTGTGGAAAAGAGGGTATACTGAGTAACATTTCAAAGTGATTTTGACCTAAACTGTATTGCTACCAAATATTTTTGTTCCATGAGGTTGAATTGTATTTACAAATTACAATGCAGAATTCATTTGTGAAGTCTGCGGAATTATGCACCAATGATTGGTGGCTATCTTAGGAAGGCTAAGGAAGTGGAAATTTGTTTTGATTTTTTTAAATATTGGTGGTTTTAGATCCTGACATTTATAATAGTAATGATAATAATAATTGCAGCATTTATATAGCGCTTTTCACATGTATCAAAGCGCTTTACAATTATTACCGCTACCTTTGGAATACGTCAGCTGCCATACATACCCAAAGGCATACTCATACCTTTGGACGGCGCTCAATGGACAATATCCCTAGCAGCTCCCCATTTAGCACCTGGGTGGAGAGAGGCAATCGAGATAAAGTGTCTTGCCCAAGGACACAACGCGTTGGCAACAGTGGGACTCGAACCCATGACCTTCGGATCACGAGCCAAATGCTCCATCCACTGGACCACACACGCATGATGCCATGAAATAGTCAAAAGTGGCAGTTTTGCAATAAATTGAACAAGCTTTTAAAGGGGGATGACCTGATTTAAGTCTATAAATTTTTCATCTTGATAGAATGGCCTTCACCCCAAAACCCCATCTGTAAAGTTTCGCGCCAATATTTCAAACCGTTAAAGTGAGAGCAAAAAATGTGATTTTGTAAGGAAAAAAAAAATAGTTTGTATCAAAGCTGATGGGTGGACTTGAAACGTAATCGCGGTATGCCCGGTATTTTTTTTTTTTTAATTTTCCACTCTGTGTGCTCGGCAATAAAATATCAATGTGCATGCACCACTGATCGTCAAACTTTCCCCGTGCTTGTACATCCACCATGCTATCGAATTCTGCAGTCATGGCAGTATCAACATCCAGCGATTTTCTGCCTCAGATCCACACATGGAATTCCCCCACAACAGATTTCAATTGCAATATCTTTACGAGTTTTGTTTATTTTGTAATGTTTTTTTGTGGAAGTATCCATTTGTGATAGTTGCAGTTCAACTGTAACTTTGAGAACTAATGTATCCATCGGTACTTTCCGAAGCACATGTATACACGCGATGTTGCAATTGACTTGACACGAACACCAGTAATAAAGTGCCGCATTGAACTACACGTAAATGATCCTGTGTTGAATGCGCGATTTTGAACTTAAGCGGCAAGATTTTGCAAAGAATCATATAGTCAATGGTTTGCAAATCGATTTAAAAACTTTATTGATATGTAATTTAATGCATAGGGGTCATCAAATATTGTGGTTTTGCGATATGCAAAGCTAAACAGCCACTTTAGTGGCCAGTTTCCACCCGTATCGAGCCTGCACACTTTAAGGAAGTATATTGCCAGATTATTTGGGGTGGAGTGTTTCACTTCGCACGTGGTGCCCAGTAAGTATCGTCCTATGCACTCACGCCAACGTAAAAATAGGTTCAGTTTCACCGCCGAAGGTCGCAGATTGCGTGAATCGTGCATTTTCACAATTCCAGTTTTCAAACAAAAATTTGGAGTTCATGACTTTTTTTTTGTGAAAAAAAAATTAAAACAAGTTCCGCATAACTTTTTTAATTTTCGGCGAAATGTACAAACGCGCGCGTCAGCTCTGAGACAAACCATTTGTTTTTGGGCCTAATTCCCATAGAAGTACTTTGTTGAAATAAATGGGCGACCAAAATGGGGTATATTTTCGCTCATGCATAACATCTAAACCAAACAACCTTTAACTCTAAGATTTAAAGGGGTAAATGAGAAAAATAGTAGCTTTTTCTGATACCAAAACTTTGACCATTCTGGTAAAATTGGGGTCCCTGGGGACATTGCTATTAGTGACCAGACCATGAACCTTTAATATCCATTTTCATGAAAAATGGTTATGGTTGATATCATGCAACACTAGCAATTGAGAAACACAAATGGGCGTTGTAATTTGGGGGCAAAAATTACTGATTGGGGCTTTAAAATTTGAGTGGCAGAACACTGTTTTGTTGGCAATTTATTAAAGCCATCAGACATATTATGGACAATGATACAATTTAATATAGTAGAATTCGTATAACACATTGAACTAGACTAATTTGGGGGGGGTTGGTGGGGGAGGGGGGGGGGCGTACATAAATTTATTTATGCAGGTTGCGTGTCTTGATTAGGACAGGTTCAAGACACTGAGATGTGACACAGGAATAAAGGTCATATTTGCACATTTTGGCAGCACATCCATGACCACTATCTGCCAAGAGGAGGTGTAGTGTTATTCCCACAATGCATTTCTTCATACAATTTTTGCACTGATGGCCATATGGAGTAGATACGTGACAAAAAGTACGTGCATTGCAAGATTGGGACGAGTTCTGTAATTAGGTACTTCTGTCACTATAAACTAAGACTCATGTGACAACTAGTGCAAAAATTGCATTGTGGGAAGAACACAATACCTCCTCATTGATATGACCACTCTTCCACATTATCATGTTTTGTGGCGTCCAAGTTTGTGAAAATATCGGATCCAAAACATGATAATGAAAAATTGGATGACTTACTCCCAATATTAATTGAGTCTCCACGAATTGGTCTCATATATGGGCTCGACTGCGTCTCGACCAAAATTTTTGCAAATCATAGCTGACCATTAATTTGGGCTTAATCGATTCAATCTTATATCACAACCTGAATATGGTGATGGTGATACTGATGGGTTACATTACCATTTATCCCCCTGAGGTCTACAGTTAAAGTACCCCTGATTGCTGTTACATGATACAGCATATTAACCTCTAAGAAACCAAGAAGAAGGGGAAGGATACAGAGAATCCTCTTCATCCACTCTCTCACGAACACCCCCTCCCCACACTCCCTTTTTTCGGTAACAAAACTTTAAGCTTTTCTTACATTTGTCTCTGATTGGATTAATCCTCAAATAAACCAATGTTAACCAATTAAAATCAGCCGATATACCTCAAGGGGTTTTACTTCCCTTGAGTACTGCCAATTAGAAACATGATAAGAAGGATGGTAGGGCTGAAGAGGCTGAAATCTTTAGAAGCTGCATTTCAATCTGGTTATTGAAATATGAAATTAATATGGTGGTGGGTTAACCAATTAGAAATGCTGAAAGTATATAGTCAAAAAGTGTCCATTGTGACCAGAAGGATTGTGGGTGTTTGTTTGCCATGTGACAAGTAATTTGGACCACCTTTTTCTTTAAAGGTTTAAACAGCAAACCCCAAATGTCAAAGCTTTTAAAATATACAATGTGGTGCATATCCAGGACAAATATTTGATGAAAAAGGCCACCCACACCACGTCTGTCCTTTTTATCTAGTAGCCTGGTCTGTGATGTAAACCATGTCAACCATGGCACTATTTTTTGCTCTGAGGCTGATTTGGCTTTGTGGGGGTCAGTGAATTAGCTGTGAGTTCTACTGGTCACAATTAATGGGCAAACTTAGCGCACCTTTTCTCACAGATTCGGAGTAAAAGTGACTTTCAAATCAATTATCAAACAATGCAATTGAGTGGAAAACCCCTTTATCACAAAAAGTATAGGAATTTCAGTTGAAAAGCTTTCTGTAACTCAGCATGTGCAATATACTAAGAAGCAAATGTGATAGTGAGTGTTGAATCAATATGTCTGTCAACATTTTGCAAGGTGCGTGTTCTGATCATTCTTTGGGACCCCCGATTACATGGAAGTAGTATCAATTTTGATATCAGATAAAAAGCCCATATTTTTCTCACTGTTGTCTGAAATTTGAAGTCCTAAAATCCATTTATTTAAGAAATAAACAATTTCATGGTTAACCAGCAATCCTATAGCAAAGTATTGATAGGGCTTTGCAATGTGCATTATTGATCCTACATTAAAAAACCAGCAAGTTTGTTCTCACATTACATGATTGGGCGTATGTGAAAGTGTCAGGCTCTCATATTCAGTAGAGAACACAATATAAACACACAATCTGAAACAAGCGGCCCCAATTGCTCATGTCACACATCGTTTGATGAATTGTAATGAAATTTGGATGCATTGACTCTCTTGGGGTTGGAGAATAAGGAGTGATGGAAATGAGGTCAGTGTCATGTGGCGGTCATTTGATGTCACTATGTGAGCTTATGTGAATCAACTTAAATTGATACTTCTTGTATGGAAAGAATGGGTATTCATCTTGTTGCTCAATCAGAATGAATTTTAAGTGCGGGTAAGATATGGGATTCAGAGATAGGGAGGTCAGAGGGTTATCAAGAGGTTTTTGAGTCCATTCTTTATACAGCCAACAATAATCCACAGTAAAGGCTTACAAAACACTCCTCGCACAATCCTGAATGAAGTGTATCATATGGGTAAATTAAAAGGCTCAAAGGTCCTTAGAGGTCATTCTTGAAAAATTGTCAAAAGTATAATTGTCCACAGAAATAGATGGGTACGGTATTCAAAACGTTGCTCAGAATGACCCTGATGGAAGTTGGTCATATGGAATATCACGGGATAAGAGGTCAAAGTCATCTAGGGGTTATTTTCAGGTCATTGTTAAAAAATGGTTAGGGCGTTTTTCTTTATTCACCAACGGTTTAACATGACTTCCTTACAGTCATCACTTGCATGGGAGTGAAAGTCGTTGAGTAGACATACCTGAAAGCTTATTCTTGCTCTGCTTGATTTAATGAAAAAAATGTGATGTGAAACATGGTAGTAGTTAATTTTCAACAGAGTAGCTTACGCCAGTTCCTTACGGTGTCGGAACACTTCAAGGTGTTTGTGATGATAGTTTACTTGCCCCCATTTTGGAAGACCACATTGCTCCTTCACCCTCCTTTCTCTTTCTTCACCCCTTTCTGCCCATCCGCAATTTTTTCCGTTTTTGGTAGTACTCAGCCCAAAAACATATAACTCAAGTTGCACAGCTCTGGATTTTTTCTGTGTTTTCCATGTAGAGAAAGCAATGTAATAAAGCTGTCTAATTGGATTAATCAGCGAAACATGAAGCATTCAAGCTTTATGCAAGGTTTGAACCTTTTCATCAAAATATTGGCATTGTGGTTTAATTGGGTTACTGGCACTTCAGTGTTTATTCTCACAAAGTTGAGATATAACTTTATCCTTTTGTTCTGGAAGTTCAAAAAAGCAATCTGCTAAGTAAAGTTATAGATAGCTAATAATGGGTGATGTATTTTATTCACTGTTGTAAAAAGATCTAATTTGGTTTCTGGTTTTAGGCAGTGTTACCTTTCACAGAACAATATTGACAGTGCGTGCAGGGTTGAAGCCAGTTTTGCAATCAAAGATTAGGTGAAGATTAGGTGACGTAATTCTCTCTTTTTTTAACAAAATGCTGTAGTTGAAATTATATGAAAATCCATATGATTGACTGAGGGTGTTTAAAAAGAGGGGAAGATGATGCTAAAAATAACTCCTTGGATATGAGAGCTGGGATATTATGCCACACGTGCTGGGTTTTGATGATAAAACATGGATACACGAGGATGATAGCTTCGGTATGTTTTTAGTCAAAATTCTGATGGCTCTTTACATTTTGCAGCTTCCGTAAAAGGGGGAAGTCGATTGCAGGTGAAAAATATACTCTACGGCATAAAAACTTGCAGTAATACAAATAAAGCAAAAGGGTATCTTAATGTATATTTATTTAGTATACTTCTTCTTTACCGTAGTTGAGTTAACTTTGTTTTGTGAACCTCACATGGGAAAAAGGTGTAACCTGATATAGAAAGTAAAAGCAGATACTGCCTTTAGTGATCATTTGATATGTAGTAATATATTATACAATATTGACTGCTATGAGGGGCATGGTTGAAACTATAGGCCCAAGGTGATCTCGAAACCATACTATGCTTACTATAGTACTATGCTTACGCCTCGGGGCATAGTATGGTTTCGAGATCACCGACGGCCTATAGTTTCAACCATGCTCCGAATAAAGAGCAGTCAATATTTGTTTTATATACCGAATATATAGATTCTTGTCAGACTGATTGGTTAAAAGAAAATTCTAAGCCAGGATGCTAACCATGTAACACAGGCCTATCATGTCATGATGTTTAGGCCATGGCATGCATGCATGGTTTAACAACTTTGTGTAACTTAGGGTCCAAAACTTGTGAGGAATTAGCAATCAACCTTTGAGGAAGTGATGTTGGAGTCCAAAACGGATCACCGTAATCGACTTCTTCAAGTTCTTGCCATTTTTTGTATGGCGAAACTCCGAATTCAGCAACTTTTACACGGCCTGCAGATGGCCGTTTATTATAGTCCTCGAATATCTTCACGGTGTATTTTACCTGCCGTTTGGTATTAGCCCTATGAGCTGCATCTCTGATTCCTTTCAGATCTTCACTACAACTTATATTATACAAGCTCATAGCATGAATACATGTCCTGCAATTCAGCCATTTCCTTGCCAAGCCTGTTTGTATCAGACTTGCACTACATTTTTGTTTACTCCGTACTGTCAGTTCGGCATATCCCTCAAAACCTCAAAACGTCAAGATGCAAAATGCGATCTCTTACACCAGCTTCAATATGTACACTCATAATACGGATGTATAGTTCGTACGACAGTCTTTTACGCTGGGAAGTGGTGTCCAGGGCAAAGTTCATTAGTTCATGAACTATGCCCGCTCTTTCCAGGGCATAGTTCATTTTGGGTTCATTTCTTGAAACTAGTTGAATTTATGCCTCCACTTTTAACCAATCAGATGACAGGGATCTATATATGAGGTATATAAAAGACAATATTTTCATGTACAAAATTTCTTTGCGATTTACAAGTTTCTTTTTCTTTAATGACATGAGTTGCTTTATTTTCTAATCTTCTATAAGTATGATGGAACTCTATTACATTTACCCTTGTCTTACCAAGGGGTGGTTATCACCTCCCTTGGGAATTTGTTATAAAACACCAGGTCTTATGATTTTCGTTTTCTATCATACTCTTCTTTCAACTGATACCAAAATAAGTACAAACATACCTAGTATAAAGTCACAATATGATTGTGATTTCAATGTATGCCATGATAATAATCTTAAAGGTGCAATGAGAGATTTTGGGGAATCCAAATACGGGTCCAAATATTGTGTCATATGTAGTGATTTCATATAGATAAGACCCTAAGGCGACGAAAATAAAAAAAACCCTGTTTTACGGGCCCGACCGACCCTGATTTTTCAGTTTTGCAGATTTTTTTTTTTTTGATTTAGTTTCCAAAAATCATGTAAAATCAGCTGCTTTTGGTTTTAGCCCAAAAATTTATATCCATTTTGGCAATTTTTTTTAGAAAATTGTTTTTAAAAAAAAAAAAATTAATTTTTTCCTCTTGATTTTTCAGATTTTGGGGCTATTTTAGGCCAATTTTGAGCTTCAGAATAGAAAAAAAATTAAAAAAAGGAAAAATTCGGCCGACCGACCGACCCTACTCGAAAGGTCCGCTCGCCCGTAAAACAGGGTTTTCTTTTTTCGTCGCCTAATAGATTTCTTACCTTGTATTTTGCTAAAAATGTCTTTAAAGTTAAAAACAAAAAATAGCGTTTTGGTTTGCTTAAAGGACACTATCAGTGGAGTATCCCGAAAACGATAAAAAAAAATATTTGACATGTAGGAAAAGCTTAAAACGTGAAGAGGATGAAGTCGTGGATGACTCCATTAGTTATATTGCTTCCAACTGAGAAGTTGACAGAAAAGGAAGGAAAAACAGCAATGTTCAGAGATTGACATCCCCATCAATTACACGGTGTACGTAATTGTCCGTACGGACCGTACATGACTAAAATAATCCGGATTGGTACATATTAGGTTGCTTCTGCTTGTACTTTCAGGGCAGGTAGGATCTTATACTTGTTCCAAAAAATGCAAAAATCTGATTTTTGATTGATTTTTTTCGATTTTCTGATTTAGCAAATTCACAGATAGTGCCTTTAATTTCAATTAAACAACATCAGGCTGATGAATTTAGTATTGTTGCCTGACGGAGTAAATTAAAAATTCACAATTTTTGTATTAAAAATAATCTGGCTAATCTTTCACATGGGGATATTTTTGATAGAAAACTTACATAGGCAGAAATTGAATTGTCATCTTTTGGGGGACACCTTTTATGTGAAATCTCTGTTGCACCTTTAAACATGAAGTGAGACTGATTATCTAAAACTGACAATAAAAAATGAAAGTACATGTAGTGTAGAGAATTCAACATTGGGTTAATGGTACACATGCTCATCTTGCCACGGAAGAGAATAAAATTAAATCAGTTCATTAATGCATGCTCTCTGAAAACGTTAGGAATGAGCTAGGGTTAGTAGTCCTTTTAAGTGTTTCTAATGTTCCCTGAGCATTTACTGCGTGACGACATCTCTAATATGCTCAGAGTAATGCTTAACTTTTATGAAAAACTCCTGGATGAGTGTAATCCATGATGATATTCTCTCAAACCTGGCAGAAAGAAATTCGGAACAGTTTCCATGGGACAAAAAAAGCTTATATTGAAATTCCAAATATTGGACCAAATTGCTCAAACTTGGTTTTGGATTCCAAACACGTCTTTCAAGTGAGGGGAGCAATTGTTTGGGTCAAATATAAATTTGTGGCATTCACATTAAAATTTGGGGTTGTTGAGGATGGGGAGTAATTTCATATTGAATAGTCATTTTTATCATTCATAGAACGTTAGATTTGTTGCCTAAAATACACTAACACTGTGTTGAATTAAAAGATGGAGGGTTTTGTTACACTTTTTTGGAATGTCAGTAATTTATTAACATCTTAAAACATGTTAATAATCAGTCTCAAATTTTGTTACCAAAGTTCAATGGTTTCCATTCCTCAGTTATGGAGAAAGTGGAGTCTCTGGTTCTGGGTATTATCAGTTTGCACGAGACCTATGAGCTCAGTCTTTAGTCACTATATGTTTGTGCCATAAATTGTATTTCAGGCACATGGTTGCCTAAATTTGGAAGCAGTACGAACCGTTTTATGCCACTTGCAAAGAACGTGTTTGGAATTGCAGTTATGGTGGTATGTGATCCAATACATTACAAATTTTGCAGCAGTTGGCATTCAAATTCTTAATGCCATTATGGTGATCACCTAGCTGCTTCACAACTTGATAAATATATTCTATATTATATCATATATATATAGATATATATATATTATATATATATTCATATCAGATATATCTATGTTTGTGTGTGAGAGATTGGGCTACTTAACCCTCTTGTGATTACTGTCACATAGAATAAATCCAAATATTTGTGAAAATTGGTGCCAGCGCGGACGAAGCATTATTAATCGGCAAAATTAAACTTGCTGTGGATTGGACTCGAACCCACAACCTTCCTTTTAGATCTCGGATGCGCTAATCATTGCGCCACGGACGGCATGTGATGGGTCAATTCGAGTTTCTACACCAAAGCGTTCGGTGCATTGACGTCCATATCACGAGGTTATCAGCATTCTGATTACAACAACTCGTAGTAATGTAATAACATATTTGTGGAGCGATTGGAGGCTACTTAACCCTTATTTATTAACTGGCACATAGAAAAAAAAAAAAAAAACAAATTTAAAATAAAATATGTGTGAGAAATTGGGTGACAGCGCGGACGTAGCATTAATCGCAAAATGAACTTTGCTGTGGATGGGACTCGAACCCACAAACCTTCCTTTTAGATCTGGTATGCTAATCCATTGCGCCACCACGGCCTGTGATGGGTCCATTCGAGTTTCTACACGATAGCGTTCGGTGCGTATGCCGTCCATATCCAGTGATCATCATTCTGATACACAAGCAACTCTTAGTAATTTATAAACATATGTGTGAGAGATTGGAGCTACTTAAACCTCTTGTGAATTCCTTGTCAGCCTATAAATAAATACAAATATGTGTAATTACAATGTTAATAAATATGTTTAAAATTAGTAACGTAATGAGCTTGTGGCAATGCAGCATGATCTAGGGGGAGGGTGGGTGGGCTCGCGCCTCCCCGTAATTCTGCAAAATGTTGCAAAACAGCCCTTTTGGACAAGCTCAGCCTTCCAGCCCTCCGGTAATTTTTACGTTTTTCAATCCTTGCCTGATCTGCCCCTGCAGTGGAGGAAATGTTACAAGAATACCTGAAGGCTAATATTGATAAGAAATGGAGTGCCACTTAAGTATTGTTTGTATTTTGTATCTCATCTTGGGTAAAATTTTTGAAGAACCCTTTTAAGGGGATAACTAGCTGTCATCAACTGCCTTTTAGCTTTTGTACATAGATGATGTTTCAGAACGTAGCCTCTCTGTTAGTGGAGTTCTGAGAAACTTTAATGATAGAGATCCAGGGAAATCTGGGATTTTTATAGAATTTTCCCCAGGGGTAGTTTTCTATCATGTCTGTGCACTAAAAAGAATCAAAGTTTATGGAAAACACCATTTGATATGAAAACTGTATTTTTGGAGGTGTGTTTTTTTTTGCAAAGTTCACTTTGAAAATATTACCATTCTGGTAATAGTTTTTAACTGAAATCTGTAATATTTAAGCAAATATGTGCAAACAAACCATCATTTCACATATCAGATGAGTTAAAACAATATCATACTATACTGTTTTGTGCAACCTAAATGGTTTTGGGTATCCAGGTGTTGGACCTGATTTCAATGCATATGTGTAGTTCTTATACATAGAGAAAGGTCTGCTGGGAATGCGGATCAGCCTTTTATACAAATATTGAATTAATTCCTAAGAGTGTGATGTAAAAATATTGCATGAGGTCCTCCATTCAAAATTTTGACCAATGATATATTTTTACTATTGCATGAATATATAACAGTCATATTTGTTATATATCATCATATCACCCTGGTTTTTCTTTTCATGCTGTGTGAAAGTAAAATTTCTATGCCATAAATCAACTGTAATAATGATATAAATGGCTTCATTTTTTGCTCCACCCAATCCTCATAGGGTGGAAGTGTTGCTGAGAGTGTGAGGGGAATCTGATGCTGCTAACAAAAGGGATTTATTGTTAAATAGTGGTTGTCCATTTGATAGCTTGCCGATTGTACCCCAAAAGGAATACACCTACGAGAAAACCCACACAAATGACTCCAAATAGCCACCTAAATGAATTGTTGGGTTTACTCACATGTTTATGGAGAAAAGTTGCAGTGCTTGTGTGGACCGGCGATGAGATACGTCAATGGAAGGATGACAGCAAGTCATCGCTGTTGGACTCGGGATAATGAAAGGCAAAAAGTGGTCACATGGCTCGAAAAGAAGTTTTTTTATCATACGTTGACATTATACTGGTTTTGTCCTGGAATTTGAATAATATTCAGACATGATTTTGTCTAAACCACGTGATTTTCATTCGAATTGCAATGACGATGTCTCAAAATTTTCTGATGTTTTAAAGACCACTGTCTCCATTGACTTTATCAAGTGGGCAGGCAAAACGTGGAGAATGCAGAAGATAGTCCTTTTTTTGCATGTCCACCCAAGCACTGCACTTTTCTTCCCATAAACTTTATAGTAAATCCTATAACCCGTACAAGTCAGTAGTGGCGTTTTGTGTGTAGATCTCAAATCGTGTTGTAAAATATCTACACACTGATAAACACATCCTATTCCACCCTACTGATCCAAGTGCTTGCATAAACACACATTTCAGTGCATTTCATTTTTTACTGTACCTTAGATAGTTTATGGATTACCGTGATCTTTTTAGAAACAATTTGCTCAATCAAGTAATACAGAGGGGGACGGGTTGGCGCAGCGTATCTTTTCGCTCGCTTCACCAATGAGGTTCTCGGGTTCGATTCCCGCAGTGGGGCTCATTCTCGGTGCTTTTATGTGAGTTTGGTATCATCGATCATACTCGTTCCCGCAGGTTTTCTCCGGGTACTTCCGGTTTTTTACTCCTGCTTCTAAAATCGAGCCTTCTTGGCATAAATCTGTTCTGGTTATGGTTTTCTCTGATGTGCTGAGGGCCTTTCATGGCAACCGCACCGTGCCTTGATCACGTTAAGTGTATAGTCGCGCTTCAAAATCAATTATTAATTTTATCAAGTTATGTGAAGGCAAACTATTTGCTGTTTATTGGGTCCGGATCAAGACTTAAAAATTTCCACTCAATTGGCCAGAATCGAAAAAAATCCATAAATATATTTTTTTTACCTTAATGACTTGGGCGATGTTATTATTTCAGCATAAAAATCTTACCCACAGTTTTGGTAGGGGGTTTATACCCCTGTAACTCCTTCTGTAGCCTTTTTGTTTGGATGTTTCCGCACAGTGTTGCCCGCTGGGGCAAGGGCTGCATCATTTCAGAAAATTAATGGTAATCCACTTACTCCCTTGTCTATGCCTGAATTGCCGATAGTAGGTACCTCAATGTAATTTCAAATATTTGTGCATTTCCTCTTTATTCTTTTTCATGTGCTTTGTTTGATCCACATGTCATCTGTTTGGATTGATTTTAAACTATAGGTTAGTTGAACGTGGTTTTACTTTATTTGTTTTCTTTCAGTCAATTTATTTCAGAGGAAAGTTCTAACATTTTAATATCCCCTTCCTGAATCACATCATGATAGTTTGATAGTTTTTGCAAACCGATAGATACCAAAGTACTCATGTGTTTCACGCAGCATGTTATAAAGCCAAATATTTAATACCACAGGCTATTTAAAACTTCAGTTGATTTTGAAATTCTTTAAGAACAGATAATATTATCAAGTTAGCTAAATTGACTAATCTTAACTGGAATCCACAATGGCAGACGATTACTAAATATGGGCAAAACTAATGTGATTTGTCTTTATCACCTCTACCAAGTCTCTACAGGGTCTCTCAAAGGGAAAGGAGATTTCAATCTAGGATTAAGTTAAAAGGTCAAAATCATTGAGGTCATTCTTTAAAATTCTAAAAATGATTCATTCCCTCAGAGATAGAGTTGGTATTCACAATGTTGCTCATAATACCCTTATGGAGTAGGTCCATGTAGGGGATTCAAGTGTGTAATGAGGTCAAAGGTCACTAGGGTTATTTGAGGTCATTGTTGCAAAATGCTTCGTGTATTTTGCTTCATTCAACCCAAAGGTAAACATGACTTACTTTTCTTCTTCACTGCATGTAAGGTGAAAGTCTGTAGACATCCCAAGTCTATTCTTGCTCTGCTTGTATGTCAAAAACTGTTGGTGGAACATGGTATGTATTTAATGTTCCCAGCAGAGTAGTACGCCATGTTCCTTTAAGGAGTGCCTGCATACTTCAAGGTGTTTGTGACGATAGTTTACTTGCCCCTTGTTTGGAGAGGTAGTAACTAGCCCCAAAAATTAACGCAATTTGGACAGCTCTGGATTTTTTTCTATTTTATTCATGTAGCAGAAAGCACTGTACTAAAACTGTAATACTTGGATTTAATCATGGAATAGCATTCAGCTTTTGGCAGTTGAATCCTTCAATTCCAAATATTGGCAGTGTGGTTTAATTAGGTTACTAGCACTTCCAATGTTTGTGGTTTCCAAATTTTGAGATCATAGCTTTCTCCTTTTGTTTGGAATTCAAAAGCATTTTGATAAGAAATTTATAGAGAGCCTAAAGATTGGGGCTGTATTTTATTCCCTGCTTGTAAAAAAGTATTAATTTGGTTTCTTTTTTCCTAGGCATGTTTACCTTTCACAGAACCATATTGACATTCTGGTGTCAGGTGCTCCATTTTTTGCAATCAAAGATTAGGTGAAGATTAGGTGACGGGTATGATTTTTCTCTCTTTTTTATGAACACAATTCTGCTAGCTGATTAATATGAATCCATTGTATGACTGAGGTCTTTAAAAAAAGAGGGAGATGATGTAAAAAGAACTCCTTGGATATGAGATCTGGATATGTGCCACACGTGCCGGGTTTTGATGATAAACCTGGATACACAAGGATGATAGCTTCTGTATTTTTTTTTAGTCAAAATCTGATGGCTCTTTCATTTGCAAGCTTCTGCAAAAGGGGCAGTCCGCTGCAGGTGAAAAATATACTCTACTGCATAAAAAACTTGTGCATGTAGTATAAAAAAAAAGCAAAAGGTGTATCTTGAATTTATAGTATATTTATTATCCTTCTTTTTACCATAGTCGAGTTAACTTTGTTTTGTGAACCTGACCTGGGAAAAAAGGTGTAACCTATATAGGAAGTAAAAGCGATACGCCTTTGTGATCATTTCATATGTAAGCAATATTAAGCCAATATTTTCGTGTACAGAATTGGTTGCGATTTAACAAGTGTCTTTTTTTTTCTTCAATACATTAATTGTTTTCAACAAATTGTAAGATGGAACTCTATTACATTAACCCTCATCTTACAGGGGTGGTATCACCCCCGTTTGGGAATGTGTTATAAATCACCCATCTAGAATTTGGTACCAGTGGATACCTATGATACTCCTCAGTCAATAATGCTTCCTGAAAACATTAACGAAAATGAACTAGGGTAGTAGGCTGTTAAGTGGTTCTATTGTCCCCTGAGCATACTGAGTGATGACATCTCCAATCTGCTCAGAGTAATTCTTTAATCATCTGAAAACTGTTGATGGTGATTGTAACCATTGATATTCGTTCAAACCCAGAAAGAAATTGTGAACATGTTCTCTCATGGGACAAGAAAAAAGTTGCTTTAATTGAACAATTCCAAATTTGGACAAAATTACTACAAAATGGTTTGGATTCCAACACGGAGGTGAATGGGCGAAGGTTGAGAAAGGGGTAGGTCTTGTGCCCTTTCTTTTCGACACCACGCCCGGCCCGACTGCGCCAGAGCGTACATCTTCCATTTTTTCTTTCCATCTTAAAATTTGGGACATTCACATTAAAATTTGGAGTTGTTGAGGATGCGAAGTAAATTTCATATCGAATATTCCAATTGTGATGATTCGTAGATGCTGCGTATATTTGTTTCACTGAAATACACGAGCTGTGTGGAATTAAAAGGAGGGAGGTCTTAATAAAAGTCTTATAAATCATCTCAATTTTGTTAGCAAGTTCAATGGTTACATTCATCATAATATGGAAAAGTGGAGTCTCTGGTGTCTGGGTAATTATTGATTTTCAAGATACCCTTAAGGCTCAGTTCCTAGTGGCACTACTTGTTATGCCATTACTTGATGCGTAACCATGATTGCCCTAAATATAGAAGGCAGTAAGAATGTTAAGTATGCTACTTTGTGAAAAAACATGGGAATTGTGAGTATGGTTGTATGGTAATAATAGGTTTCACTTTTTGCAGCAATTGTCTCTCAATTCTTAAACCCAATTTTTTGTTTTTTTTTTTATCATCAAGCTGCTTCACAACTAGGTTCTCAATTATACTTAGCTGAAGGGCCAGAGAATGCCAAACATTACATATCTGAAAGTTTCCTGTAGCATGTATGAAGCCAAATACACCCAAAATTCTTTTAACAAAAAAAAAAACTTAAAAGAAAGTCATTCATGGGGCATTATTCGTTCTCTTCTTTGACCAATAATCGGACGACCTATTTGGGGACCGCTGTCCTTATTTTTATGTAATAAAACAAGATGATTCAGTATTTTCTGTCCTGCACAACTAAAATCCCAACATTCCATCTCAATAGGGACATTAGGACCGCAGGCATTTGAACTTATGTTTGGGTTTTTCTTCTTTCTCTGTTCAATAAACCTCTGAATACATGTGGTACTTATTCTCCAAACATCAAGTGCAAATAAGAGAAATTCATATCCTCAGAAAACTCGCGTCCCTTTAACCGTGTAGTAAGCAAACTAGGCTTAGGCAGAGCATTCAGTGTTGTGCGCACATGATGTATGAGATCCTGTACTAAGTACTACACTCCTGTGTTGTTGTGTTCCTTATTATTATAGGATGGGAGGTTATAGACATGGGATATCAGTTTTTTCATATTGGCTGATGCCTTCGGATTAACTGCTGTCATATCAGCTCTAGGCAGCAGGTGGATCATGACATTCTGCTGCGGCATTTACGCATTGTTTCCAGGCAAAATTTGTTGACGTTGACGCCTTTGGGAGAGTTTTTTTCAATTTCGGCTATCAAACATTATGAAGGAAAAGGAAAGTGTCCATTCCTTTTTAATCACATGTTAATGAATATGTTAAAATTAATAACAATAATGAGCTGTGGCATGAGAAATGTTTACAATACCTGAAGGCCAATATTGATAAGAAATGAGTGCCGACTTAAAGTATTGTTTTGCATTTTGTATTCTCACTTGGATTAAAATTTTGAGAACACTTGAAGGGATCATATGCTGTCATCAGCCACCTTGTAAAGCTTGTACATAGTGATTTTCGAACAGTAAGCCTCTTCCCCTTTGTTTGAGTGGGAGTTAATGCAACTTTAATGTTAGAGATCCAGGGAAATCTTGGATGTTTATAGAATTTTCCCCAGGCATAGTTTCTATTATGTCTGTCACTAAAAGACGGCAAAAGTTGTATGGATAACAAACTATTTGAGGAGTAAAACCATGTATTTTTAAGGTGTAGTCTTTGCAAAGTGAACTTTGAAAGTATTAAATTTTTGGTATATTTGATTGAATATGAATATTGAAGCAAAGTATCTACAAGGTATACATTTCAATACTTAAGTTTACTAAAACATATATCATACTATACTTTTTGTGCACATAAATGGTTTATGGGATCAGGTGTTGGACTGATTGCAATACATAAATGTGTATAGTTCTTATAAATAAAGAATGGTCTGCTGGAATAGGCAGTCAATATTTATTATATTCAGGGTCATTCCTAGAGGGGGGTGACACCCCAGCCCCATTTACAGAATTCTGTCGGCGAATTGTTGACTTGTCGGCAAGATCAGTATTAATTTAAAATAGATGTAAGTGGAAAATTTTAAGGAAATAAAATATTTTTTACTGATATTACTTCCCATTGCGGATACATTGTATTTTGAAACAATTTTGAAATGATTTAGCATTAGAGTTAAAATCAGGTGATTAGGGCTGAAGAGGCACTGGCACATTTGTGAAATAATGCACCTGCAAGATTTTTCAAGATTAATATTTTTTGCATGATTGTAAAGCTTTTATAATGGCCCTCAACTGAAATGATTAAGCCCAAATCAGCACTCTTATGGGTAAATAGAACAAATTTATAATAAAATCACTCAGGAGTGGTTTTATTCAGCAGAAGCTGAAGGATTATACAGCGTAAAACACAAGAAAACACACGCAGAAGTTGATTCCCCCGAGTTTTAGAAACGCATGGCGAGTTTGAAAACACAATAAAACTTGGCTCATGATAAAACACGGTTCGTGATAAAACTCGGCTTGTGATACCATTCGACTCGTGATACAACTCGTCTTATAATAACAACTCGTCTTGTGATACAACTTGGCTCATGTGCATGTGTGTGTGTGGAAATAAACTTGCCGCAGTTGTTACAAACTCGACGTGATTGTTACAAATTTGACGCGGTTGTTACAAACTCACCGCATTTATTAAAAACTTGCCATGGTTTTTTACAAACTCAACATTTTATTTTGAGTTTCAGCTCTAGTAGAATATGTATAGGTTACATCCAAGTCATACATAAGTCAGTTTTTTTAGATGCCTCTCAAATGCCATCACACAAAAAAAGCTTAAAAAGACTAGGCTTGTTTGTACTCATTTGAATGCATTTTTCATGTTGATTGTGAATGTGATTATGACAATGCATAATTTTGAAGAAAATTTAAACATTTTGATCACTGAGTTACTATAGTTGCCTTCAGTGCCAAGGTACTATAGTGTATTGTAGCACAACTCACAAATTGAAACTTCATCTCTTACAAAATTTAACAACAGAATGGAGTAAAAGTTCCATCTTACACTGAACGTGGTATAGTTACCCTTCAAAATTTGCTCTATAAGTAAACTGTCCCACTGAAATGTAGACAGCCATGCAGACTATTCTTGGCCCAGACGCCAAGTAATCAATAAGGAATCTGTGATTACGTCGTGTAAATTAAGGCCATTTTTAATGTGGATATTCAGTAATATGGAGGGAAAGAAGCTGAAGTAGACAGGTGATAGAACGGTAACACTCGGAGGAAAGTAGAGCAATAGCAAAAGTATAATGGTATGTGGATTTGAATATTCAATAGTAGAAAAGTAGGGAAGCATTAATGCTACTGCTACTATTTGTATCGTGAGGAAATGACAATGCATATCCAACATTTGACATTTAGTTACTTGTAGTAAAAGAAAGTGTGAAATATAACACAAAAATTAAAGAGTGTGGTGGCTGCATTTGGAAAATAGAGGGCAGTGTGATAGTATTTGCTGTTGTCAGACTGTTCTCCAAGCAACTGCTCGCCGACTGACTATCTGGATCATGAGGGCAGTATGAGGACTTGGTTGTGGCACAAGTAAAAATGATCATACTGCCCTCTATGGGTGTTCAATCTGTGCAAGCTGTTGTCCACTGCTCGTCTATAAACTGCGTAAGTCCATGAATTGTTCTTGTGAGAATAAAGTGAACCTTTTTTTTGGCTAAGACACATATTTGAACTTAAACTAAACAACCAACAATATTAAAGCAATACACACGTAGGTGGTAGGGCTGAAGAGGGATAGAGCTCAAATATTTGTAAGCTGTATTTTAACTGGTTATTGGAATGAATATATGATGTAATTAGCCAATCAAAAATGCTGTATGAAAAGCCAGGTAGAGCTCAGGAGGTTAACATTCATCTGCAAAAAAAATAGCAAAATTTCCAAATAATTAAAAATGTTTTAAAGGAACACAAGGACATTGCCAGAAAAATATGCCCAAATGATTTTGAAACACTCCACTCTCTCTCACTCACGCACTCACTCACTCACTTCACTCACTCACTCACTCACCCTCACTCGCTCACTCCTCACTCACTCACCCTCACTCACTCACTCACTCACTCACTCACTCACTCCTCACTCACTTACTCACTCACTCACTCACACTCACTCACTCACTCACTCACTCACTCACTCACTCGCTCACTCACCCACCCACCCACCCACCCACCCACCTATACTTCCTCGCCTACTCATCCCGTGCATGCACACGCATACACAAGATTAGAACAAAACGTGAAAAATCCCCTAACCATTTTTGTATGTAGCTTTAAATTCTGTTCAAATCTGGCATTATCAAGTATCAGGCAAAGTGACTGTGAATTCCATAATGCCAGCCTAATTTTCTAATCCAGTCAAGTAAATCTAGAACTAGTTTTTGTTTGAATTGATCAGATCACAGGTGAACAGAGGTACTAGGCCCAGTTAGCAATTGGGTTACTTTGACAGCCAGCCGCAATGCAAACCCATGCTGAGCTATGGCAATGCTAAGTGGCTGTCTAAGTTTACAATGTGTTATTAACAAAACTTGCCATGTCCGTGATCGCAAGCTATCTCTCGCATTATTTTTGACATTGTTTGAAGTGGTTGGCACTCAAACAATCAGGAATCTCTCCAGAATAACTTATACATCTTGCCAAAAGAATTATCATATCTGAGATTTGTTCAGAGCCAACGATTTCTTGGATACTTCAGGAAATGCACTTTTCACATAAGGATCCTAGAAAGCTTAATTCTTGGCAAAAAAGGAAATTTCATCACATTACATGGTGAAAGTTCTGTGTAAAAGTTGTAAAGAAACATTTTCTTGAAAGTCCTCATGGTTATTTGGTTGGGGTAAGAACACGATGGGGGAGGAGATCATGACCTCTACAACATGGATAGCGGGCTGCGTGCACCATTGAATAGTTTACCGCTTGAACCACATGAAGTTGCATTTTTTGGCCTGCACATATGTCTTCACTTTATTGTCAAGTTAAAGGAATTTTTTGTATAACAATAACCATCTGTGTGGAATTATTTGCACCACCAGGTGTATGCATCGTTTCCCGCCATATTGCAAAGGGCGAAAATCAACTTCCTGTTGTTTCAATCAGCGACTCATACCGCTATCCTTTGGTAAGACAGTGGATTAGAATAGGCTAGAATTATATGAATAGGCTAAGGATTTTGAGTGTGTCTTGTTTTTGCTGAAGATAGAAGCAGAGGGCAAAGGAAGCGGGGAGGAAGAGGTGGTGGAGTACAGCATCAATTTTTGATCTCATGTACAGTGTTTCTGTCCTGAATGTTGTGTGTGTCTGTATACCCTGACTGGCCACAGCCTTGAGGTATGTTTATCAGGCACAGTCAGTAGCCTAGTGTATAGGGCATCTGCAAATTGGATCGGAAGGTTGTGTGTTCGATTCCTGAGCAGGCACAATCCTAGAAAAAACTGTATCCTCTAGGATTGCTTTGGTGCTGTCATTAACTTTTGTATAAAAAGTGATTGTCAAAAATTTGGTGTAAGAACTCTTTATTTCCCTGATTGCTATATATTTGCAGGGGTAGGACTTGCCAACCTAAAGCACAGTGAATCAAAACGTCTTAACCCGAGTGCTTAGTCTTTTTCACAGCCTTAGAAGGCTGATTCAATAGATTTGAAATATATAATTTTTTTTGTGCATTAATTAACAATAGTCATCTCAACTAAACATAATCACCTAAAATGCTTAATTCGAAAGTTACAGATGAATCAGATTTTTCGTTTTATGTAGTAAATATTTATGCCCAACAGTGTAACAGTCCATAGGATACGTGTATAAAGAAAATTCCGGAGCCGGAATTTTATAACATAAGTTTGATTTTCTATGTGAAAGGACTTCATTTTGTAGCTTAGGGTATTCAACAGTGATTAGAATATGGACAAGCATATGCATATGCAAAAAACACGATTTGTTTAAAAAATTAGTGGCTATTGGGAAAATCTATGAGTCAGCCTTAATGGTAGGAGGGGCGCTCTTGATTCATATCGAACGGTCACCACACAGACTTGACTAAAGGATAGGCCGTGTCACGAATCTATTAAATCTAATGGCCCATATTGGAATGACACATTTTGCAGCGAGGTACTCCACTAAACCTCAACAGATCAAAGTTCAGAGATCAAGGTCAAAGGTAACTTCCAGGTAAAGTTCATATGAGGTCAAGTTGTAAGGATAAGCTGAAAATTGTTAAAATTGACCTGATTGAAAAAATTGATGTTCAAATTGGAACCAAACTTGGTTTAGGGAGTTTACATGCAAACCTCATCGTTTTTATGGGGTCAAGCGTACATGTCAAGGTCAAAGGTCATAGACTGTATCATTCACAATTTCCCCGCAACGGGCAGGAGCGGTGGACAAGCAGTCCGAGGACTGTGATATTGTAGTTTTTTTACAAAAACAGCCATGTACAAGAAAAATATTTTAAGTGAAATGGAGTGATAACACCAATTGTATTGCAGACTTATGTTTCATTCATCCTCCGTTCTGAAAAAAAAATAGTATATTACATTTGCATTATCACCATACTGGACCCGAGTAATAGTCCACCCTTTTTAACGCTGTAAAATTACCTTGAAATTTGGGAGGGGATAATGCCAAATCTTGCCCGATGCCGGAGTCGAAAAGTCTTGGCCTACTCGACACATACAGCCAATTCATGGAAGTCCAAATTGGAAAGATTTTGAAAAAAATTGCAGTTTCCGAGTAGTACGCAGTTCCACCATCATTCTGAGAGATTTCCTCTTTGGTGATGAAAACTGCCACGTATATTAATGAATATAAGTAACTTTAGTATTTTAAGCAAAAGAAGAAACCAAAAAATTGTCACGAGAACTGAACCAATTTGCCAACTGAGTATGGAGGCAGCCTTATTTGATTTGGCAAACTCTATGACCTCCCAACCTAATATTTTTTATTAGAGTATTGTGGATATCATACTTTGAAGTCTAACATCATATATCTTTGAAGTATTGGGAACTTTTAAGCAATTTGAATACGTTATTTTAGAAATGTCATGATGGAAAACAAGGAAAGTGAAAAAAGTGGGAAATTAGGTGCCCTCATTAGGCGCCCTCTGACCCTACACATGACCTTATTAAATGTTCCTTTAGTTTGAGAAAGCAAATCACAAAAAATATGTTTGTCTTGAAATTTATGAAACGGAATAGTTTCAGACTTATTCTGTCTCTTCACAAAACATGTATAAAAAATAAACAGCTGATACACCTTAATATAGGTACACCATAGATTGGTACAATATTGTCAATGTTTTTTTAATTACCGAAATATGAAAAAAAGAGTGAAAAATATTGTAGAATCAAGTCTGCGTGAATAGGGAAAGCCTGGAATGTGAACAAGAACATTGTTTCTGCCTGAATCTTTAACACCTTGCCATGTGCTACTTTTAAGCTGTTGTGTATAGGTTCCAGCCGTCATTAGAAACATATCTTGGATGGAAAAAATATTAAATTAAAATGGAATTTGGTATTGGAAACATGCATTGCCATTTGAATTCAAGGCTAAAAGGTCTTGTTTGAAGAAAATAGATTCCAAAATATTGCAGCTAGTGTAGGCCAATTTCTTTT
Source organism: Ophioderma brevispina (assembly GCA_023653785.1). NCBI lineage: Eukaryota > Metazoa > Echinodermata > Ophiuroidea > Amphilepidida > Ophiodermatidae > Ophioderma > Ophioderma brevispina. The sequence continues at coordinate 33,476 of JAMKCH010016142.1, forward strand.
GGCATGGGATTATAACCGGATCTTAAGAATTTTCTGAAATCTTCTAAAAAATCAGGGTGGGGGTTTACTCGAGCATGGGACTATACTTGGGTCAGTACGGGATAAATTTGTGACTCTCATAATGCAAATATGTTAAAAATAGAGGGGGGCTATAGAGGGTCATATGTGGGTCATAGGTTCAGATCACTTCGAAACAGGCTAGAATGATGGCTTAATGATGCTTATCCCATTTTTGAAGAAAAAAAACTTAAAAAAGTGCGAAAACCAGGGTGCCCAATTGAAAATCCAAAATGGCCGCCAAATTGGCCCAAAAAAAACATATTTTTGACATAACTTGATCAGCTTTTGTTTATCCACCTTCATTTTGTGGCCATACCCATGTTTTGGCCTACCAGGAGTCAATCTATGCAATTTCTATCTCACCACACCACCATTTTGGTTTTCTCAATATTGCAGTTTTGCTTTAAATTGGACTGCGAGGGCGCTGTCCCAAATAAGTAATATATCAAAGTTTAAATTGTAACTGGTGGGCAATCATCAGAATTGTTGATAATCCTTTTAAGATGTGAGCTGTGTAACATTACCATTTTCCTGTGCATTCAATTTAAAATTTACCAAAACACTTTCATTGGAATAACAGGGGTCAACAAACTTTCTTATGTGTGGGTTTCAATGGAGGATTTTTTGACATTAAATAGCTACAGTTGCAAAAAACACAAATGCACGCAAAGTCAAATTTTCAGCAAGTGTTCATAATAAAAATCTCAACTTTTTGAATGTTAAAATCACCATTATCAACGGATGCGCATTGTATGGGAAAGCGCCCCCTCAGAGCTCATTTTAAGCAAAAAAACGGCAATTTTCACGAAAACGAAAGGCTTTATGGTGAGTGAAAGTTGCACAGCATGATTCCTAATAGCCCAAAACATGGGGATCTTGCCCCCAAAATTAAGCAAAATTTTGGAACAAAAAATAATTGAGTTACAGTAAAAAAATCAATTTTTGGAAAATTTGGCGGCCATTTTGGAGTTTTTGATGGGGCCACCTGTTTTCGCACAACTTTTTCATTTTTTTCTTCGAAAGTGGGATCGGCGATTTAGTCATCAAACGAGCCTGGTTCGAAGTGATCTGAAACAAGAAAGTAAATTAATTATATAACATTTTCATTCTTAACATAAAAGGCTTTATGTAGTGTTTATATAAGGCAGCATGCTGATTTTTATTTCTCATATTATTTTGATAGGATATTCATTGCAGATAAAAGTATTTTCCCATGAACATTAAATGATACCTTGGACCCAGTGAGAGATATTGTAGACATTGATCGCAGTTGTATTGTTCAATAGGTCAATAATAACAGAATTCAACAAGTTTACTAATTGGAATTCAGCGGAACATTAGGGTAAAAAAATAATTACTGTAAGTCATATGCTATGTTCTAGGTGAAAATATTCGGAGTTCTTTTGTTCAGGGGGTTGTGTCATATGAAGAAAATGGGATAATAAAACGGAGCTTTGAATTTCTGAAATTTTACTAAAACTCAAGGGTGGGATTGTTAATCGAGCATGAAAAAAACTATATCAGGTCATTACGCGTAAAACATTTTGAGCTCTTATAAAGGCAAATATGTAGAAAGTAATTATAATTATATAATTTCATTTATGTAATAAAAGGCTTAGCTAGGTGTTATATCAAGGGAGCATGCTGATGTTTTATTTCTCATTTATATTATAATAGGCCCAATGAGTATTCTGTCTGTCGTATGTCGTATGCCCTTTTTCTCGGTGGCGGGAGGGTGCTTTTTTTTTTTAGTCAACAAAAACTTGGTCGGTGGGTGTAGCTTGGGCCCAGTAAGTTAGACTTGGTTAGTGGATACGCACCCCACAAGCCGGTAATCACAATACCGGTTTCAAACAAGTAGTGCTTCAAAAAGCCAGGTGATCATGAAACCCGGGGTCCACCTAGTATTATTTTAATAGGATAATCATGCCGCTAAGCATTATACCACCATAAACTGTACCGCCATAACAGAGAAGGCCCAATTAAATAGTCGTAAATAAAGGGTGACCAATCGAATTAACTCATGGGTCGCATATTTGGGGGTCATCATATACCATACTCTACATATTATTCCCAATCTAATCGTAAATAGCAAACAATAAAATAATATCAAGGTCAAAGGTCATGTGATGTCTTATAGTTAGCATATCATAGCACTCAGAGTCAGTGTGGGGCTGGAATTGGCAATACCTGATATAGCCCTTAACATGGAATAAGCTATGCATGCTATATGTGTCTACTCATGTAATGTTACATCAAATGGCGGCCTTATGCTTTATTCCATTCTTTGGACTATATCAGGATATTGCCGATATATCAAGGTGGGAAAAAACTTCTGGGATAACTAAACTGTAGTTGTTAGTTAGTAGTTAAACCAAAGTTTTAAATCCGGTTTTGTCCCGTCAATGGGGGTGGCCGGATACACCCTCACACTCACAGCAATTACTGCTGTATGAGGATTGATTGGAGCAAAAGATAATGGCCCGGATGCCCTTCCTGAACGCCAATCCACAGTTTTCGGCGGTGGGCCTAGCCTTTGGCAACTATGCCCCATAACAAGGCAGCATGTGCTGGATGGCCGCCAAGCTCTCCAGAGCTGACGCCTTGTAGGTAGATCTTCTTTTTCATTCTACCAGGGTAACCAGCTACCCTCCCTCATCGGATTTCTTAGAACCTGATGGGGGTGACGGTTTTAGCCACCGACACCTCGGCCCTGGGACAGGTAGTACTGGTTACCAGGATACCAGTAGCAGGCCCTAAAAGGAAACCTGACCTGACCTGAGCTGTTTCATGAATATTTCATTTGTTTTTTGTACAATGTAATAATTGTCAAGCCTGTGAGAGTTCAGCTTTTTAGCTGATTTCAGCTCTCTGGTCACGTTTTAACAAGAGTCAAAAATTTTAGCTTTTTCTTTCATTTTCAGCCTGTTTTTTTTACCTTTTTATCTAGTTTTATGTAGTTTCAGTTTTTTTTCAGCTACTTTCAAAACCCCACTCACAGGTCTGAATTGTGTTATCGTTAAAATAATCGGAACTGACACAATCAATCTTATTCTGCATTTATTGGAACGAAAACCACTAAACTCATATAAAAGGTACTTGTACCGTGTTGTTCCTAATAAACGCCCCTGCTCTAATAAACGTCCCCCTACGATTTTTGGATAAAACAATTCAAGAAAATGAGTTAAGCTTACCTAAATCGCATGATTTAATAGCCAGGACTGTCGTAATCTGTATCATAATCACTGTTGTCATCAATGCTTTCTACATAGTACAAAGTGATGTTCGTGTATAACGACATCTGGACCCCCAGTAATCTTTTATAAACTGTGTAAGGTGATTTTGTGGGGATTTTTGACTTTCCATTTTTTACTGTATAAACGACCCCTCTTTTGAAATTGCACCGCCTCGCGGGCGTTTATTAGGAACAATACGGTATGTTTTTAATGGACCAAGTTTTTTATATAAGAAAAAAGCCTACCAGAAAACTATACAGAATTATAGAATTATCCCAATAAAAAGTGAAACAAATATTTGAGATTGATGTTGGTGTCAAAGATTTACATTTAAGAGATAGGAAGCACAATAGTGTGGGAGTCTTGTGGGGGATTTTCTTTATGCCTGAAGGCACAAATCTGTAAAGACTGTTGGATACCTAGGGGGATGGCTTGGTTCAGGCTATTGTCAATTCCAATTGGAATTAGGGGAAAATGGTGTTTTGATGGTACGATGATTGCCATGGTGACTGAACTTTACGCCCAATTAACAAAGGTATAGCTGTGAAAGGATTATTCACTTCCATGAGAAATACAAAGAAGTGTTAAGAAGGAATATAGGAATGAACTTGAATGGAAATATATAGGCCATTGTGAGTAAATAAACCCCATTACATGATACATAGGAAAATTGTCTATACATTTACCTATCAATACAATCAGTAGATAGAATTGAATTTTATGTTCCGGTTGATTAAATTTGTGGGCAAGATTTAAAAAGAGTGGTTTATAGAATCAATTCAGTCAAGATGGCTTATTAGTTATGTTTGTGCATTGTCTATTTGTGAATGAAGAGGAGATATTGTGAAACCCAAAAAGCAGCTGTACATGTACACATGGGAGTTTTTGTGTAGCCTGCCCTAAGGCAGGCAGGACACCATAGGGTCATTGGTCACTGTTGAGTGTAGGTTGTTTGATGTCTGTTGTTGAGTTTGTTGTTGAGGATGTGTGGATGTCTGTGTTGATGATGATGTCTGTGTGAAAAAGGGTTACATTTGCCGTAATATCATCATACCTTGAGGGATTTAACCAAACTGGGTCAAGGTGCAAACATAGCATCCCACAACTTGTGATGAGGTCAATGGTACTGCCAGGTCAAAGGTCATGGAGGTCAAGTTGTAAAAGGGCTGGAAAATGTAAAATTGACCTAATTTGAAAAGTTGAAGTTCAATTGGAAACCAAACTTGAATCAGAGGTAGCAACATGGGATCCCTCATGGTTGATGATGGGGTCAAAGGTCGATACAAGGTCAAAGGTCATTGACGCTTTTTGCCTGGGTCCAAGTTGTTAAAATAGGCTGAAAATGTAAAATTGACTCATTTGAAAAGTTGAAGTTCAATTGGAACCAAACTTGAATAATAGTTTTGCAACATGAAGGCATCCCCTCATTTGTTGATGAGGTCAAGTCACATTCAAGGTTCAAAGGTCATGTTAGGCCTATCATTCACTAACCGCGCGGCAGGCGACACAAGCGTCGAGGGACCGATGTATTTTTTTACCACAACACATGCTCCAGGCGCAGTCTCTCACTAACTCAAAAGGCAGCATTGGTTTTTCGCTCTTTTTTAACTTAAATTTTTCCCCTAACCTGAAAAACATAATGAAAATGGTATATATTTTAAATAAGCAGGAGAGAGATTTGAACTCCAGAAAACTGTATTATTTGACTTCTTTTTTGGAAGATGAGCAAGTATATAACAATGTCACTGATAGGCATATCGGCTCAACAGGCAGTGGTTCTCTTGATGCCACTAGAATTTGCACATGGTTCTACTCCGATTAACATTAAAGAAGAAATAAAAAAAAAAAAAAAAAAATTCGATACTGCGGGGGGGGATATTATAATCAGCTTACATATAATGAATGGCTCATGCTCTGGAATGGTTGTCGGAACATATGCTCCAGAGCAAAAGTGGTGGTCAAAATCTCACACGTGCCAACTTCTGGTGGAGAAGGGTGAGGCAATGAGGAATGTGCCACCTCACCCAAATATGCCATACTGAGGGTGCTAGAAATGGGTGCCTAATTGGAGAAACAACAAAAATAGATAGGGATAGGAGAGAAATTTTCCTTATAATTGTAAAGGTCCTCTAATCCTTCTTCATGAACAATGAATAGGTTGCAGAGTAGAAATGCAAAAATGAGATGGATGTTCAAACCTAACTCTGCTCCTGGTGCAAATATGTTCTAATCAAATAGTGGCTGCCATATTATGTAACATGTGTGCCAAAATTTTATAAATAAAGAAGCAGAACTGGGAATTTGAACTCAGCCACTGTATTTTCGTTTTTTATAGAATGAGGTTAGCTCCTAAAAACATACAGCGTCGAGGGAGTACTGTGCCAGTTTGCGATAAAATCCTTTATAAACTTCATGGACTATATCGATATCTTTTGTGATCATGCATCAAATAAGAATAGCTTACTCTGAACGATTGCCAAAAACTTAATGCTCCAGGAGCATAATCATATAAAATCTCAGTAGTGCCCAAATGAAATGAGAAAACATTATGCTCCAGGAGAGAAAATTTGCGTTGACCATAGCCCAACTTTAGGTACAGTCATCGACTTCAATCTGCTGCCCTCGCTTGTTAAGTAACTCCTTTCATCGAATCAAGGTTTCCACTCATGCATTCATGTATAACAAATACTCTCCTTCTTGTTTTCTTTTGTTTCAATAATCACATTCATTAACATTCCACATTATCTCTCTCCCCTCGCTTTTTAATAAGAAAGATAAATTGGTGCAGACAGGCTTGAACGATTAATTGTCTGGCAAACCTGGATAACTAAAAGAGTGTTTCCAGGGCATAGCCGAGTAGAACCTTGGTATTGCTTTACATATCGATAGCCACCTATACTATGTACCCACACATGAATACACACACACTTCAACGTATTAATAGGCCTGCTGGCAGCACGATGCACAGGCATATACCTCTATACCTCTTACCTAATTTGCAGTCATCAAGCATGTGCTACTGTTTGTCGGATTTCCAACTTAGTAACGGGATATTATTTCACCAGAAATGTCAAAACGCCACCGAAGCCCAAACCTGTACGTCAGTGACTGTTCAATCCTCCATTTCAGAGATTCGTACATTACGATGCACCGACGTGAGGGTAAGAACTAGAGGAAACAGTTGGGTCATGACTGTTTATTTTTGATTACCCCTATTGACTGTAGGGTACTTATGTGTTACTGTTCTAATGATGTTGTAATTCCGTTTGCTTCTTCTTGAATTGTGGTGAGTCCATGCAGCTCTTGACCCCTGTAATTGTTGGCCTATTTGTCAGTATTGTTTTAGATCTTGTTTTCTGATATGATAATAAAGCAGAGGATTTTTGGATTTTTCAGGTTAGAAAATATGGCCTTTGAATATCTATGATAGAATTCAACATGCGGCTGTGTATAGCAGGAAATTGTTGTAGAATTCTCACAATGTTTACATAATAACTCTTGCCAAGCTCATTACATGCGTCTTAGCCAGGGCGGGTGCGGAAGGAGCTGCGCACCTCTGGTTCTAAAGAAACAAAAAAAAGTCTGTGCCTGGAAGGCATTGAATAAGCACATCAATGTTTTTTTTTTTTTTTTTTTTTTTTCAGGGGCTTTTGTCCCCTAGACCCCCAATGGGCTCTGCTCCCTGGAACCCCGCAGGGGACCCCGACCCGCCCCCACATTGTTGTTTCAATCACCCCATGTCCATGCAGCTGTGTTGTTTTCATAGGGTGTTTTGAATCAATCCCATGATGCATAGCATTTACCTTACTGTACTGTACTAACACATGTTCAGTACTGTAAGGATAAAAAGTGTTCCCAAAAGTTTAAGACCACAAGACCTTCATAATCATGCTAAATTCCCTAGCACTTTGTGGACTAAAATGAGCATTCAGTCGGGGTTTTTATGTGTTAAGAAAGGATTTTTATGGGTTCACCATGACCCTATTGAAGTAATTTCCCACAACTTGTGCATTGTGGGATTGACTAAATGCCCTTCTGGTTGTCCTTCTTACTATTTACACATGTTGACTCCATCGATCCCTCACTCTGATCCCCATATTGGTACTTATGGAATCAAGTTATTATTATTATTGATTTTTGGTCAAAACTTACTGGTAAGTGTTTGAAAGTTGCCTACCCTGCATAACTATTGTCAAGAGCATTTCACGTATCAATAGTCCAACTATGGACAACAGTTAGCTAACATGTTAAAATCTTTTGTGAATTTTTGGTGGGTGACTTTTAACCATTATTTGTTTTGGAATCTTCCTCCTATATTACTATACCAGTGCTGGGGAACCAATAAAAAACAACACTTCTCAATAATCAACGCTCTCTCTCAAAACTTTGGTGTCCAAATACTTTCCAAACTTTGGGATCAAAATCCCCCTGTCAGTACAGTAGCATCATAGCATGGTCAGGGCATGGTACATTACTCATGAACTTGTCATGCTTGTATCGCGTCTCTGGTAACGTAGGCAAGAGCCAACTCGCGGAAATCTGAATGTTGAAATAATTTTTTGTTGACGTCCGCCGCGAAGACGGAGATAATTAACAACCTGGATCTCTAGAAATCAGATCGGTCAGGGGGATTGTTATTTTTGCAGAGCCAATAGTGGCCCAAGGCCATGAAGTCAGAAAACGGGCCAGATAAAAGTTTTAAATGAAATGGTATCGCAATATAGGACACAAGATCTCAAAACATATAATACAAAATTGGATTCGGTTGTTGCCCAATACCCAAATTTATTGGTCTCGTTGAGTGCAGAAATATTGGGCTGACTGCGTCTCGCCCAATTATTTTTTCAAACTCAATTAAGCTTGACAAGAAAATTGGGTATTGACTTAAAGAAATCCAATTTTATATTCCAAGGTTGGATTTCTGTTTGCCCAACTTTACTTAGATTGCCCAATAATGTGATGGGCAATCAAGCAAAATTATTATGAGCGTCAGATTCAATTTTTACTTTTTCATGTTAGCTGGTATAGCACCATTTAATAAAGCTACATTTTGCTGAAATCCCATAAATTGCCAATTACTCCAAATTGATCAGTTGAAGGTGGCCAAAACAATAGGAAAAAAAAGACCTTTTCTCTGTTTGCTAATAAAATTGCCCCATTTTTTTTCATCAAGTGCAAATTTATGTAAATTAAAATTAATCATAGAGTTTTTTTTTACTTTTTTTATATTTTACTTTTACATTGACCGATTAACTTCCTACTCCTTAAGAATCATTTTTCAACACAAGACAGTACGGGGTGTACGCAGATATTAAGTACCCTACATGACCTTTGTCCCATAACTTGGTTTCAATCCTTCCAGGGGGAATTTGGAAGTTGTAATTTGTGGGGTCTTTTTCTGCAAGGGAATCACTCTTATATTTGCCCATATCTACTATCACTATTACCAGCATTGGTGTGACATTTACACACAAGCACCACATGCATGTATACTTAAATGCACATATGCACAGCGTGCGTGCATTATTACTCTATAGGTTGGCCTGCCTCTGTCTCAAATGGCCATGAATAAACCCAATAATCCCTGTGCTCTAAAATTAGCCTGTCTAATGAGATAGGTTCCACCCCATTTCACTGTGACCACATCGGGATATGGATATTGGCAATAATGGATCAGACTATATCACTGCAAAGCTGAAAGTGATATAATAACTTATAATGTAGATCCAAAGGGTTATTTTAAACCAATCCCCTAATGCATGGCTTTGGACTTGTACTTCACTGCACCATGCCAGGCATGCACAGCACGCACGTACGCACACACTCACGCACACACACTACCCATGCAGTATACTTGTGTGACTACCTTCTTAGTGACATCACTGTGTGTGCCATTTTGGAACCTTGTGTTGCTGTAACTGTGTGTGACTTTTTTTAGACACAAGATGCATTTGTTTCTTAGTGTCCATCTACTGGACCTTGTATGGTGCTCTTTTTAATCTCTAAAATAGATATCTACACCCCATCCCAGGACCCCCTCGACCCCTTAGAGAACGCCTCTCTTCGTGGCTATATACATAAGAAAAAAGGTCACATAAGTTTAATTTGGACGTTAAAAAGTCACATAAGTCTACCTCCATAAGACACGCATACATGCAAATAAAAAAATTTTTTTGAGAATTTTTAAGAACCATACAGATCGTGCAAATCACCAAGTATATATCTTGATGGGTTTGATGGTGTTAAAATGAAACCAGTTAGAGATGTTGAGTGTTGGTAATAGTCTTGTGTGTCAGGTACATGACCTCAACAAATTTCCAAATCACGTAGTCATCATGGCTCATGGGATGACTTTGATAACATCTTCTTTGTAGACACAAAACTTGGTTAGTTATTTTAGGCTTTGTTTGTGGGTCAGTGCTGAAGTGGAAGCATGAGAAAATCAATCTTGCGAATGGAATGTGAGAGTGAAAGAAAAATAAAAGTGACATTGATTTATTTATAGAGAAATAGTCAATTTCAATGGAGCTGTTTTAGTTTTGTATGAAAATTGTATCCACACCGACTTGAAAGAAAGATTCCCTGATCAACTGGGTTTTCCAGCAATCTCAAGTCTAGCCGATGACATATTCACCACTTTAAGTTGCCCCAATTTGTGGGTCCTTCCTTTCCAGACTTGTTATCTGAAAGTAGTGTTCTTAAAGGGTGGTTGTTCGCATTTATGTGTATTGTGGTTCTCCTACTTTGAATATGAGAGCCTGGCACTTGCACATCACCCCATCAAGTACCGTGGGAAACAAACTTGCGGTTTGATGGTAGACGCAATAAGCATGTTGCAAAGCCTATTCAATACTGTTCTAATAAAGTGGTTAACCACTAAAACGGCGTTTTTTTTTGTTTATATTCTTGGGAATGAAATGGATTTGAGGGCTCAATTTCGGACGACAATGAGAACAATCTGCCTTTCATCTGATATCAAAATCGATACTACTTCCGGGTAAATCAGGGGGGGTCCCAAGAGACGATCGGACCGCCCCTTTACGTACACAACCAAACTTAATGCATTGAATGTAACTTCCACAACATATTCCACCCAGTTTTTGTAAGGATGGGTTTTCCTGGATGGTGATGTCTTGTTGGTAAGTTAGATTCCAATAGTATTATGAACTCCAACCGTACCTATAAGCAACCATAATGGCCCCAATCTGGGCCTTTTGACCATTAAAATTGTACACAAAAATTACTTTGTGGGGAAATGAACCACCAACAATTCTACCAAGTTTCATGTAAGGTGCTACATTCTGTGTGTGGGGTATAATGATATGGATACAGCCATTTGAGATCATCGGTGTGAGGGCCAAAGGTTAAAGTGCAATAGCCCTGGGCCATGTGATACATCTGTGTCTGCCATGTATTGAAGGGATAACTTTCACTTTATCTTTCCTTGAATTAGTGGGTTCTCTTGAAATGGTTCTTCACGCGGTGTTGGCTCTGAATAACCATTTCAAGAGCACTGACAAAAGACTCTTACTATAAGCTGTTGACGGAATTTCTTGACAAATACAGCTGTTTGCACTTTTGATTGTCACTCATAGAACGAGATGGTTTATTTGGCATCCTTGGTTTAAAAAAGTGTGAAGTTTCAATTTTGGTCAGTCATGAAGTAGCATACTTCCAGTGGACCAACATTGATCCCGTGAGCGTGGAGTTCATTTACAAAGGCAAAGTGCCCAGCATATGACGAGAATACTGTTCACATTGCAATTTGTCACTGGCGGTGTTGACGATTATTCCACTCACAATAGACCTTCAAACATATTGAGAGAACCAAATTGTACATGACTTATTGTCTCGAATTCTAATCCTAATTAGGTCTACTACAGAGGGACTTAAAACAATCCCAAAATGCATTGCAATATCTCTTTACTGTAGCTATCAACATGCTTAGGGATAAGTCATTAAGACCTTGAATCGCAATACCTTACAAAAAAGTGCAAAAAATTTTAAATACCAAAGATTTTTGTGCTTATAACAGAAGGCGGGTTTGGCATTGTATTTGGAAAAGACATAGACATATGAAGGAGACTCGAATCACATGTAAGGATGATTGCAGAGTCCGTACTGAATTCTCTCACATCCCGCGCGTTGTAGTTGTTGTTGTGTGGGCACTCGCTCGTCATGGTTGTGTTGCTCAACACACAAAAAAAAAATCTGTCTGTTATCTATCATGCGTTATGTATGCGTGTTGCATTCCCCAATGTTCCATGTCTTATCAGGCGAACTTTTCAGCAATAATTATGCAAAATCAATTGATGGAAGAAAAAGGCACCTTTAAAAAGATTCCTACCCTCCTAAATGCCATAACAAAATCTCCCAAGTTAATTTGCTTCAAAAAGAGGTATTTGAGTCAGAGTGAGAGCATGTGCTCACTTGTTGCTATTTTCACCCGCTAAATGCAACAAACACAAAATTGTGTCTCTTTTAATATACATATATCTTTCCACATACCACAATATGCAACCAAATATGGTGGTGTCCAAACTAT
>JAMKCH010016143.1:0-24278 GCA_023653785.1 Ophioderma brevispina
ATATAATTAAAATAACAGTTTAGCAGAAATAAGGAGCGGCCCTTTTTCTACGGCAGGAACTACCGCAACTCGAAATTTGACTCTTTTTGAGATAAAGTTATTTTGGGCAATTTTGGGGCGCTGCTTTCATTCGCAAAGTCTTATAGGCCAGAAATGAATTACCCTTCTGAGATAGCACATCCTAATTCGGATGCGTTTTAACCATTCTGAAGGTATTTGTTTCGGCAAAACTGAGTATCTCTTAGTTAATGTAAATTTCTCTGAAAATGAAGTTATTATTTCAGGGCAAACTACGTAACTTTGAGATACGTAGTTTTGCCATAGAAAAATGTACGAGAGGAAAACCTTTTTATGAGCGCCACGTGTTTTTAACGTATGGGACTACAGTGGTTAAGAACAAACTAAAAAAAAGGCGGTAGGAACAACTAAAGATGTTTGGAAAACACACACACTATCAAGAATCATAGTTCTTTGTAAATGATATTTGTGTTCAGCCCTGGAAATGATAGCATATGTATTTTGCCTTAACTGCTTTTCCTATGTTTTTATGACAGAACTACTGTAAAACTGACCCAAACTGGGTTGTAATTATGAATTGGTTTAATCGTTAACCCTCAAAAATGTGATGTACAGAAAATGATAATGTAAAGGTAGTAAATGTATCCATTCTAGCTAATTGTTAATGTATAAGAAAGTGCAAAAAGGGCAAACTCCAAAGGTAAATAGGCCTATAAACCCGGGAGCTAACAGACATTTGTAAACATTCAAAGTACAAACGGTTTGAGTGATTAATTATGATGACGACTGACAAGGACCCCCTGAAACGATGATTCTTAAGTGCTGCAAATGGTGCCTTAAGGCACGGGGGCCAACACAAGGTTTTACAAGGGTCAAATTTTTTAAAAAAAAGTGATTACAATCGCTGAAAAGTATACCATGTTATTGTCGAATCACAAGGATTCAGGAAAGGATAGTTTCTACATATACAACGTAAAGTTTAGGAGTTATAGGATAAAACAGCAAAATCAATAAAAAGGGTCAATTTCAGTTGTACAGGGGTACAAATTTTAAAGTTGATCCGATTGGATAAAAATGGTGCCAAAATTGTGGATGGAGTTCATAGGATAAAATAAGGAATAGTTTGACGTCTAAAATTGTTAGTTGCCGATGACGGGGCATAGAAGGTTAACGTCCATTGAATTCAATGGGGAGGGCCGGTTCCCCCCAACTTTCTTAAACAAGCTTTAGACACTCAAACTATTCTTATTTTGATCCTATGAGCTCCACCATTAATTTGCATCTGTTTTTTACACTGAATTCACCCTCTTTATTGATTTTTGCAGTTTTAGGCTTATAACTCTTGAACGTTACGTATGTGTTAGTACAAAGCTATTCCTTTTCCTGAATCCTTATGGTTATACAAATGACATGGATCCTTTTCACTCATGATTAGATCAATTTAAAAATTTGGACCCCCTGTAGCAACTTTGTCTTGGCCCCCTCTCCTTAAAGGAGAACCGTATGCCGATACCTTACACAATAATACTCTATAAAAACAATTATTGAACACATATGGAGTGGGTGTTTCATTGGAAAAACGGAATTATAAAACGAATTAAAAGCGTTTTTGTCTGACCATGCGCATTTGAAATATTCGCGCTACGGTATATGGGATATGTATTGTGTTATGCGATACGGACGGCACAGTAGCGTCATACCTCTTCACACTGATGCTTTCATAATGTGTATTTTCCTTGGCATGTTGACCTAAACGTGCCGGGCGTATCGCAATAACACGTTTATACACTAGCGCATGTTTAAATAGCACATGGTCAGACAGACTAGATGGTTTTAATTCATTGTTAGGGTTATATAATTCCGTTTTTCTATGAAACCACTCGATATGATGTCGTAATTATTTTATAGTGTATTTTTTTTTTTTTTTTTTTTTTTTTTTTTTTTTTTTTTAAATATTTAAATAGGCTTAGGAATATTTTCAGGGGTTCCTGTCAGTCTATCTACATATTTAATCACCCAAATCATTTTTACTTGCGATGTGTTACAAATGTTCTGCTAGCTCCTGGGCGATAAAAGGCCGATTTTTTAGATACGTAGTTGTTGCCATATATAGTAGTAGGATACAGGCTATTCGATAGGATAAGGACCTAGCCTAGTGCATTCGACAGAATAACGCACGCGACCGTATGGGTCAGTGCAGGCAGCAACGAGAGCCGGATCCGTCATATACTTTGAGCAAACAATAGCATCCTCATTACTTAAACATTAATAATTTGTTTAGGTAGTTTTTAAAATAAATTAAAAACACTTCTATAACTCCAACATTTCCAAGTTATACTCTATAATAGTCACATACCTTGACGCAATTCATTGTTGATTATTTTTGTTTTGAAAATGATCTGGAAGTGCGAGAAAAATCAGACTCTCTAAAACGCTTAGAATGGCTAATCTTTCTCGCACCTCCCTGGCAGTTTCAAAACAACACCCATTAGTATGAACGCGTAATTAAATTGAAAGAAAGATAGACTTTCGCACTGCCCTTACTTTTTCCAAAACAAAGCCATCCGTGACGATTTGCATATCAATGCATATGAACTTTTCTTCTGATACCAATTCCAATGCCACGTATTAGATGTTAGACCAACGCATACATTATGTACAAACATGACTGGTTTCTGCCATTGAAAACAATTTTATTTGTGAATTTTGATTTTGGGTTCTTGAAGTCACTTAATTCTCATGGGCCTACTACTATATAGCAACATGAGATAGTCCATTTCTCACCTCCGTGCAGTGATGTCATAACATTGACGCAGCTTGTACGCACGGCGTCATGTATGCCTCTTTGTGCCGAGTGTAAAAACTCCGTCGCTTTAAGCCAGCCAGTGCGGTTTACTGGTGCGCCCTCAGTCCTCGCGCTGAAGTCACGGCACAGAGGTAGGGATGTTCAGTATAGCAGCTAAACTTTTCTGAAGGCTTTCTAATTTGACCAATTATAACTAAGGAATGTTATATTTAAGATCATATTTTATGTCAAACGTCGTTAATTAAGATATACTCGTGTTCGGAAGAAACGTACAAAATACATTATTTTGAATGGTCTGCGCACTTGAATTCACCTAATACTAAACGAGACACTCAATATTTTTTTCAACACATATTGAAGTAAGACTGACACCATAGATTGTAGATACTAGTCGATAGGGTATATACTATGCAGGCATGTTACTTGATATTTGGAGGCAGTAAGTCGATATGGTGTCTTTCTAGTAGCTAATAGGAGTTGTGACTTGTGGTGGCCCGCGTGCATTATCTGATGACCCATGCATTATCTGATGACCCGTACATTATTCTGACAGAGCCCAGTGCATTCGTGAAAATAATGCACGCTGAAAACTGATAATCTAACACGAGAAGTATATGTGTGTGATAGATTAAAGACTTGCAGTTTGTTTGCTAATCTGCTTGTCGACGGGTTGTATTCCTAGCCTTTCTATGATACTACCTTCAAATACAAATGATAATTATGAAGAGTATTAACTTGCGACCTGTGCAATACTCTATGGGTTTGTAGATGAGTTATAAAATATATGCTAGCCGACACATTTGAACTCCAGAAAGATTACGTAAAACCTGTAAAACCGATTTTTGAGTAAATTGGGTAAAACTATTAAAATAAAGTCACTTTAATTGCCCGATCATCGTAAACCAGTTTATTAATAACACATCCGTTCACCGTGTAAACATCGAACCTCTAACACTTTCCCACTTTCCTGAAACTAGGTGTCACTTCATACACGTTGTATTTTAAAATAAATCAATTTATAGATACTATAGATAGGAATACTTATACAGTGTGCTGAAAAAAAAAAGCTTCACGAGTTTTAGATTAGACAATCCAATTTAGAAAACGCCATAGTGTACGCGTTTGCTGTTTTCGAAGGCAATTGCCACGGCAGGGTTATTTTTCAAGCTCATTGATGGTACGTTATGTTTGGCGAAGATTCCCAGATTTGACTCCGCTAGACGTCGCGTTGTTGGGGACATTAACTCTTAAAGTGACCAAAGGTTTTCATTCCAGTTAGTGCCCAAGGGGGTGGGGGGGGTCATGGGGGGGGGTTAAGGGTGTTCCATGATACCCCCCCCCCCAGGAAACCACTTTCCCGAGGGATTTTTTGTACGAATTTATACCACATTTGAAGGGTCATAAGACAACCCAAATCAGCAATAAATATGAAATTTGTTATTTGGGCTGCAAATTTGGGGCAAAACATTGTTTTTCAAAACATGTGAAAATGGCAAAAGACGGAAAAATCAAATAAGCCTTGCGTCTTACTCAACTTTTTGGAAAACTTATTTTGGTTAATATCTACTCTAGATGACCCAAATGTACTATTGTCACGGACCCGGGGTTTGTATTTTAAATAGTAGAAGTCCGACTTGTGACGAAGTCGGACAATACCCGGGCCGTGGGTTAGCGTGGCCATCAAATGCAACCAAAATTTACTTTAGAAATCAACTCGCTAAACAAAGTAATAATTGACAATGAAGTTCAAATGTATGTCAAAATTTCTATTCCATGCATTAATTTCTCAAACACTTTACAAATTTCCTGTTATTGCCCAGAAAATTTCTTTTATATGAAACTTCATACCAATGCTATTGAATCCCTGGCAGAGGAAAATGTCGCCAATTGACGTAAAATATTAAACAAATGTACGCAAAACCCATAATCAAACCTAAAGTGGGCCCACAAACAATATAAATATTTATGCAACACTATCAATTCAACATTTAAATTGAAAACAAACAATCACAAGACAATGTTTGGCAAATGTTTTCAAATCACAATTTACCCCCCACGAAAAGAATTTCTTTCCGTGACCAAATCGGAAACCTACAGAGCGGACAGTAAACAAATTTTGATATAATCATCACAGCATGTACCTACATACGGCAACATGCCATGATTTCGCCTGTCAAAATCACCAGCAGACACTTCATACTGTGCCAAACAGAATTTCTAAAAATCACCAAAAAAAGCCCCATGAACTTGGAACCAAACTTACATGACTAAAATGTTACATATTTTTCATGTCCTTAATACGTAACTTTCTCGCCCAGCAATCTCAGCTGACCCTTTTAGAAAAGACACACCTAAACTTTATTTTTATTTGCTAAACCTGAATGGTTGTTACAAGGACTACTTTCTGGACTACTTAATAGACCTGTTTTCAGTAGCTGATGCCAACTGCAAATGACCAGTTGCCAGAACGAGATTTCAAATAAAAATCCAAACGTCCCTCACTTTAAAAACTGTCTGCACACTTTTGCCAATTCAACCGCACAACAACAGACAAGGGCTCAGCTCAACATTTCCATTTCTAACATGTCAGCCATCACATCAATTCAATGTAACAAATTCCTTAATTCCTACCAAAATTTTAAAGTTCTTACTCCTGTCCGCCTTTCTAATTAATACTTAATCCTACATAAAACTAATACCTAATTACTAAACTACAAACCAAGATTTTTCCCAGGAGAAATATTAATTTAAGCCTAAATTTGGAAACTCTTTAAAAAAAAAAAGGTTACATCAATTGCCAACACACTAACTCACAACATCAAACTTCATCCTTCAACTTACTTCCACACATTCAAAAGGTTGGAAACGTTTGGCTGACAACTGCAATCAGTACCCACATCCTAACAAGCTGACCATCCCAAGCACACTGACCAAAAATGTGACTCCACAATACAATACACAGCACAACACAGACAACAAAGGAAGGCATACCAATCCTCAACAGAGAATGAAGTGGGGGGACAGGTGTAACATAGCAGAGCGAGGGCCAGAGAGAACATAAAAGAATGCTTTTGACCATACCAACGGATTACAGTGGCCACAAGGAATTACAGAAAGGAGATTAGAAGATCAAAGCTAGAGGAAAAAGTTTGTGACTACTAACTAAAATTGTGACATTAACCCCCCGCCCACACAGATTCGTCCCGATCTGACAAGACCCATACTAAACATGTTAGATTTATGAAAGAAATTTAAACTCCTTATAATTATGCAAAAGTTCACTGTCCATTTCCGTCATGTCGGAAATACAGACGTCCATTATCTGGTATAAATAAAGGCATATATAGCACACATTTTTTAAAAAGATCGACGTTCCATTATAGTCCGAACGTTCAAACATGCCAAAGGTTCATAGAACGAAGGATTCCTGAGCTGCAAATGCAGTGAGCATAACCCCAGCTTCAGTGAGATACTGTTCATGAACACGACCTGGAACTAGTAGCGTGAAGTTTGACAATTCTGCTATATACCGAAGAGCATCACCTTTATACCGGTGTCGAACAAGAGCATTTTACACTCTCAGCAAAATTTCTACAAAGTGAAATTCAATAGATGGACAACTCTGGGGCTTTGTATTTGTTGACAGCCATAACAGTCAGTTTTTTCTGGATACATAACTTCATGATGTCTATGGCAGAAAGCACACAGAAGAAAAATGCTCCAAGTGATCTTTGGTTCAAGAGTTCATTTGCTGCTTAATCTGCCAATTTCAACCGTCCCGGAAATAACAGGTACATTGTATGCAAAGTAACTGCAAACAGGCTGCTATACTTTCAACTTTGTAAATCATGTTCATAAATTAAATCCACCAATAATCTCTGCTGCAGAGACGAAATCATAGGGGTTAACACTTGTAACTGTTCTGGATGCCTTGGCAGTTGAAACAAAAGTTTCCTCCTTTAAGTCGACTGGCATTAGAATTAGAGTAATGCCACATATGACCAGGATACCAGTTTCCTTTAATCAATGGTGCTTCACAACCGGTAATACGCTGTGTGCAACTATCCATAATGAATCACATTTTATACTAGGCAGGCTTCCGTTCAAGAGTTCATGTGCTGCCATAACAATATTTTTAAACCTCACTCATAAAAACATTACATTTAATTATGGTGAATTATTTAAATTTCAAAAGTTAATTTTAAAATCAAACTTTTAATGAAAAGGTCCGTCCACATGTTAAGGAACACAAGGATCCCACGCTGCCACCAAAAATATGTCGCGGACCCGGGGTTTTGGAAATTTTAAATGGTAAAAGTCCGACTTGTGACGAAGTCGGACAATACCCGGGCCGTGGTAGCTTGGCCATCAAATTGGCACCAAAATTTAACTTTAAGCAATCACTCTTAGAAACCAATATAGATAATGACAATGAATGGAAAGTTTCAAATTTGTATGTCAAAATTTCTATTCAATGGGCATTAATTTCTCAAACGATTTACACTGTCAATGTTATTGCACAGACTATTTTTTTTCATATGAAACTTGCATACCAATGTCTAAATTAATCCACTGGCAGAGGAAATGGTCGCCAATGACGCATAAAATTACCAAAGGTACGCAAACACATAATCAACACCTAAAAGGGGCCCAACAAAAAACACAACAAATATAAATATTAAGCAAACACCATCATTCAACATTTATTAAATATGAAGACAAAACAAGCACACAAGACAGTTGCAAAATGTTTTCAAATCGCAATTTAACCCCCCCCCGAAAAGATTTGTTGTGACCCAAATCGGAAAACCTAAGACGGACAGGAAACTAAATTTAATATAATCCATACAGATGTAAATACATACGCAATGCCTTGATTTCGATTGCCAAATCACCAGCGACACTTCATACTGTGCCAGAACAGAATTTCTAAAAATCACAAAAATAAGCCCATGACTTGGACCAAAGTACATGACTAAAAATGTTAATTATTTTCAGTTTCCTTAATAGTGAACTTTCTCGCCCAAGCAGATCATCAGTGACCCTTTAGGAAAAGGACACCACACCTTAACTTATTTGCTAAACCTGAATGGTTGTTACAAGGACTACTTTCTGGCCTACTTTAATAGACCTGTTTTCAGTAGCCGATGCCAAACTGCAATGGACCAAGTTTGCCGAAAGAGATTTCAAATAAAAATCAAAACGTCCCTACTTTAAAAACTTCTTCACACTTGTGCCAAATTCCAACACAGCACAACATCAGACAAGGGCTCAGCTCAACATTTCATTTCTAAACAATGTCAAGCATCACATCATCAATGTAACAAATTCACTTAATTCCTACACGTATATTTTACAGTTCTTAACTCTGTCCGTCTTTCTAATTATAACTTATCTACATTTAAACAACAAACTAAATACTAAACTACAAACAAGATTGGGCCAGGGAAGAAAGAAATATATTAAGGCCTAAATTTGGAAACTATTATGAAAAAAAACAAGGTGAAATTCACATTGCCAACAAAACATAAACTCACATACATCAACTTTCTTCCTTCACCTTACATTCCATCACATTCACAAAGGTTGGAAAAGTTTTGGCTCACACACTGCAATCACGTACACACATATCCTCACAAGCTTACCATCCCAAGCACACTGACCAAAAATGTGACTCCACAATACAATACACAGCACAACACAAAGACAACAAAGGAAGGCATACCAATCTCAACAGAAGAATGAAGTGGACAGGTGTAACATAGCAGAGAGAGGGCCAGAGAGAACATAAAAGAAATGTTTGACCATAACAACGGATTACAGTGGCCACAAGGATTACAGAAAAGGAGATTATAAGATCAAAGCTAGAGGAAAATTTGGTGACTACTAACTAAAATTTGTGACATATATTAACCTTAAGTGCCCAAGGGGGAGGGGGGGTCCATAGTACCAAACATTTGTTTTTTTTTTTGCAATTTCTCGGTTACCGCAATCAAAATTTTCAAGGAGATTTTTGCTAATTGTCTGATTTATGAATACGCTTCTCCTGATACAAAAAAAAAATTAAATTCCGCCATGCTTCAATAGAATTAATAGGGTGGGTCCATAGGAACCCCCCCCCTTGGGCACTAACGAAGTGAAAAAATCAAGATATTTACTAATTAAAAAATAAAAGTAATTAAATCTTGGGATTTATTTGCTTAGATATATACCTTACAATGAATGCTGCTGACTCCGGCTTTGATATGTTCTTAAAGGAATAACAGCACAATTTTTGAAGAGCACCCCCAATTTTCAAAATTTGATATTTTTACACAGTTATGTTGTTAATTGTTAGGAAACTATTTACCTGCGAATGAGAATGCAAAAAAATGCGTATTTATCATAAAATAAGCGATTTTGTAATTAGAATTGAGAGCCCAGATTGTACTTCGGCAGTGGCGTATCGGGCCTGTCCGCTCCGAGGGGGCACTTCCCCATTCTGCGAAAAATTTCCTCTTAGTGGTCAAAAAGGTCAAGTTTTCCCGGTTAGAGGCTAAAAAACGGCTGATTTAGCATGATTTTTGCAAAAAATTTTTCCCGGCCACAATCGTCAGGGGGCAACCTGTCCCCTGCCCCCCCCCCCCCCCCCCCCGCCTTTTACGCCCTGCTTCCGGCAGAGCTGAAATACTAAGTTATACTAATGAAAAATTCCTTCGTTTGCCACCAGACTTTTTCGAGCTTAACCATTAATTTGGAAAATTGGGGCACTCTTCAAAATGTGCTATTATTGGTTTAACCCTCGGCTCTCACCTGGGAGGGGGTGGTTACAGGACGAAAGAAACCCCCCTATTTCTTATTTTCTATAATGCCAAAAGCGTTCGTAAAAAACAAAAATTCTAGGTAATCAATTTTCTCATCCTTTCTGGTCATATAGCGAAAACTTGAAGGTGCACCTTCACCGGGTTAGATATGACGCCAAAGTCGAAGTAGGGGGGGGTGGGTGGTTTGCCAGCCCCATGTATTTTATTTTTTGTGCATTTTGAAATATTATGCCAGCAAGTATTGCGCTAACAATCTGGTTATGTAATTAGTCAATTGCCATCATTTAGAGCTGAAAAACGATGAAAATCCGATATTCCTAACTTTTTTAGCACAAATTTGGATTTTTCGCCATTTTCGGTGGAAAATCTCAATTTTGCCGACTCGCGAATTGGAATGACGTCATTGATGACGCATACTAGGTATGTTGGTACTTATTGTGGTATCAATGACAGACTAGGCCATAGCTATCCGACTGGTATCACAATCATAGCATTGCGTGCTTTATAACGAATCTCGGGGGTTGGTTAACCACCCCAATACTCCTTGGTAGTCCGTGTTACAAAAAGCTTGACGCATCCCCCGCAGCCGCGCGCAAGTGGCTGTAATCCTTCTAAAACTAACACGGGATCCGTCTGCTCATTCAGTCCACGGTGTAAGGGTATTTAGCCGGCTGACTATGGTTTCAGTTTGCTAGACTTATGGACCCATTTTTTTCACATTCTGCGGGCCCATTGAATCTTATTATTAAAGACATATACAGATGTGTGAATCTTAAAAAGGAATTTTATTATGGGAATAACAGCCAATTTTTGGAAAACTAAAATTTGATGACGTCACGGCATTGATTGGTTATTATTTTGCTCGGGGCCCCTTCAGGTAAAAATTACGTACGTATCCCTACATTGTAAAAAAACAACCGATTATCGTCATCGTACGTCGGTTTTTGACTCAGTAGGGAAAAAGGTAAATTTTGTACTGTTTAGACATAATAAACCGTGTCTTTTTGGAACCAAAATATAGTCACTTTGGCAGAGGGTCATGTAATACAGACCTTGATTTAACATAGTCGGATTTAAATATTATCGGTCCGCCCCCGAAGAGCAAACTGATATCTGATACTGACCCGTGACCGGTACCTGACACGTGACACCAAACTATTCATCTCGTACCGTTTTACTACAATACGCAAAGCAGCAAGCATTCTGTATTTCTGTTTCACAGCGTAATCGTATCAATATGTGGAACTATACATGTGGTGCTGTACAGGGAGGTAGGACACGATTGCTCGATTTGGGCATTGGGGATTTCCAAACGTAATTTGTGAAACTGCTACATGTCCATTTATTATGGCAGTCTCAGTCCCCGTGACATTAAAAAATCATCTTTAACTTTGTTCAAAGATCTTCGTAATATCAATTAATTAAGAAAAAATATGAAGTTCACATCAATCATGCTTCTGTTAAATTACCTGTGCCATACACTCAAAACTCCAGAAAGCTTTCCAGCAAAAGTAATCTCTATCAAACAATAATAACCTTGAAAATACGCGCCATGGCTACAGAACTACGCGCTCTGTACCATGCGCACCGATACACTCTAATATCAAAACAGCCCTATTTATAATTATTTATACCACCCAAAACATTGCACTCCTGGGTAAAACGAGGGTTAACAAACAATCTTCACACTGCTGTCTGAGAACATGAAATAATTGCTTGAAAACGAAGCAGATATGAACAGTTGTGTACACATTCCCATTTCTCCCATTCCAATAGCTTATACATTAAAGCACATTTTGTGTAAATAATAGCGATCCAACAACCTCAATATTGCCCATACCGTGCGTGAAGGATAAGCTATGATGGATGAGGGGAAAACATAAAAGCTTCACAACAAATCATGATTGAAAATCGTCGTAGAGGATTAAATGAGAGTAGCATAATTATCACTGCCAGGGCAGGGGGAAGCCACAATTTGCGCACCCACTGCAGGCTGCTGTCAGTTGAATGTTTCACAGCCTTGAGGAATAAAGTGCATCGTGATACTGTACTTAGCGAAAGACCAAAACCACAAACGTGGAGTAACTAGCCATGGTAAGCCCAGCATGTATTGGACAATTCGCAATTCCCGGGTGCCGCCTGACACGGGCAACTTCAGTGTTGTAGAGGTTCATCATGATCGTTGAGTAATATTATGTAGTAAGTTCATATTACTGATCCATGTCAAAAACTTCCTGAGTTGGGGACGTTTCAGGACAACGACTGTGCCTTTCATCAGCACTGAGATGGACTGGTGGAATCCAAGTTTGGTTGTTGAGTTTTTTTTTCCAACCTGGAGTTGCAAGTTGCTTCTCCAATCCTTGGGGACGGCAACTTCAGTAGTCACTGAAATGACGCAAGTGCTGATTTGAGACTAAGTTTCTTCAATCACCTGAAATCGGCGCTGCAATTACGTCAAGAGAATTCTAAAAAATGGTGGCACGTGTAATGCTGGTCCCTTTTTTCCTCTATAGAATTTAATTAATCAATCGATTCACCCGAATCTCGCAGTGAGACAAGTTTGCATTAGGCACTGCCAACAACGCGAGTGCTAACTGAGATAATTGTATTTGAAGGGGGCATTTCGTTGTGATCAACAGCTCGTCCCCCGACGACTTACCTAAAACAAGTGATGATCTTTCATATAATCTGAACAGTTGGCCGAATATGGCATGTGTGCCAAATCTTACGTGCAAAATTCGGTCGGGTAAGAAATCGCAATTTTGTAGTTTCTGTCCATAGGGGCCTATGGGGACCGTGGGAAAACGAGCATTGCTCATAACACAAAACCGCAAAGTCGGGATCAGCTCAAAAGTTGTGAATGAACTTTTCTTCAAGGATCATCTAGTGAACAATGAATAAAACAGAAGGGCTGGAATCACGAAATGCACCTTTAATTAACCTTGCATCCTTTTATCCTAGAATTAATAAAATCATATCGCCTCATACCCGGAGGCAAAGTTTACAGTAGGCACTGCACTGCTCGAGTGCTAACTTGAGATAATAAATTTTTATTTTAATGACCTGCATCCTTTATCCTAGAATTAATCCAATAATTCATTTCGCCGCCTCTGCATTCACCCTAACAAAAAAAAAAACACAAGAAAAAACACCACTTAGGAATTGAAACCACGAAATTAAAACATCCAAAAGTCGGTAAACGCAAAAACACCCACCAACAGCCGGGAGGGATGAGTGGGGATTTTGAGCGAATTCGTCAGGAATGATGGTGCTTTCAACCATAACGAGATCCTGGGGTGACATTTTCAGAATGCTCTGATTGTTTTTTCCAAAATGGTCCCAAATTTTCATATAGTCCCAAAGGCCACGGAATATAATACTTGCACTCACGTTTCCATTTGGTCATTGTAATTAGAGGTCCAAAATGTAACAATGGTCGACATATCCTATGGGGTCATTAACACTACCATCTAATGTACATGTCAAATGCAGAGAAAATATGCATTTTCTGTGATAGACATGACCATACAAACAATGCGAGGGAATAGTTTCGTCAAAATCGGAGCAATCTGAAAGGATTACCCCAGGATGACATTGACACCGTTATGAGCCTATAATCCTGAAAAATAAGACAGTAGATAATGACAAACTATACCTTTTCTAATCCCCATGGTCAGATAAGTCGTGTAGGTTTCAAACAATTAGACCTCTTGTTACTTTTTGAGCCCTGTACAAAATTTACCCCCTATTTTTTACATGTTCCCATTGTTGACTTTTCTAGACTTTTGTGACTTAGAGTATGGTTTCTGTTGCAATTTTTTAAAGCCCCCCCCCCCCACTTTTTTAAAAAAAAAACCAATTTTCTGTACTTAAATCTTGGTTGCGACAGACTCTGGAATCACCCAAACTATAGTGGGATTGGCCGGCAACAAGTTGTAAGCAACACATGGACTGATATTGCACTACTGTCTGTCAATTAACGTAGGGATGTCTGGTTTTTAATAGTTATTTCAAAAAATTACGAAAGTTCGAAATAAATCACGAACAGAAAGGTGTTTGATATCTTTGGACCTACGGCGTTTTTACATGATAAAAGGAAGCACATTTTATAAACCTTCAAATATATGAAATCTGGGTATGTCCCACCCTTCGTTTTGAAAATGAGCGAGTAAAGATTTGGTACCATTAATAATTACCGTTTCGTGGAAGGTTCCATTGGCTCCACTTTGTAGGTATAAAAGTGGTTGGGAGATAGATTACGATTCAATATTGTCCGCCACTGGTATGAATGAAGAATGCCAACTTTGTTCAACAGGATCCAATCCGAACCGTTGTTTATGTGCAATGAATTTTTTGCAATTACAAAAGAGATGATATTCAATGAGTCACACGGCATTAACTTGGATGGACGGCATTACAGGAGAGCTGTATGATTTTTAGTCATAACCAAATGAATAAACCATACGGACCTCTATAAAGTATCGGTATTTCAACGATACATATGTACCCATGCATTAATGCACGTGCAAACACATGAAATCAAAGCAAGGTCCACAAATCAATTGTTCGTATTAAAAAACGCTACTTTTGAAAGCGCCCCTAATTCATGAATGGACTGCCATCAAGGTGTTAGAGTCCAAAAGTCAATATTCACCTGGACAAATTTTGTTGTCGTTTGCCAAGAAAAATCAGTTGAATGAATAAAAAAACCCAAAGAAGAAATATGTTTTCAAGTTGGAACCAATGATCTTGTTGGGGCCAATGATGGAATAACAACTTTTCTTTCGTGATTTTTCGAAAGCTTATATTTTTGGAAATAATGAAAACCCGACATCTAAGTTAATTGAACAGACAATAGTGGAAAATTCCAGCATTTCTTTTGCCATGTGAAATTAGTACCATTTTTCTAAAAGGAATCTTTTATTCTCAAGTAAAAAAAGAGAATAAAATAAATGCCATTTTAATCACAGTACAGAATAGAGGTACTTAACAGGATGTCCTTTGTTTAAACAGGAGAACGCACAAGCCACATTTTGGAAACGATATGATTAAGGGTAATTTTACTTTAAATGTTGATTACATTTATGTAACGGGTAGTTGACTAATTGATATTTTCTCAAGTCCTTTATTTTAGCATTTTATTTAAATTTTTTATTTACTAATTGGTTAGCTAAGTATGAGAAAGTTGAAAGTATGTTTTTTTTATTTACGGATGATATGCAAATGAGATTAAAAACGGATAGTCACTAATGAACTAAAACAATTTAGCCAAAACAAGATAATACACATGAGGCATCTGTGCGGAAATGTTGTGACGTCTTCTCTGTTGGTTCTGCCTAAATACCACTAAAAGGTAAGTAAATATGAATTTCCTCAGGCACACCGAAAATCGGATATCACCTGTAGCATCGAACGAGGTTCATTTTAGGGAACCTAGACTCCTCGCATCGCGAGTGGCGGCCTTTTCTTCCGTTTCCAATGCAGTATTATAGGCAATAATGCAGAAATCGTTGTAAGTACAATAACTGCCTATTTCTGATACAACAACAAAAACAAAAACAAAAAACAGCAACTATGTATGTTATACTTCTCCAAGTCCACGTACTCGCACTTTATCTGGCGACAAAGGCTTCTATGCTGGCTGCATGCTCAGCTCTGAAACAGATTCTACCTAAAAATGCGCCATTGCAAGCTCACTAAGCTTTCATTTTAAAGCACGCTCAAAAACTCATTCGTTCATATTTAACTTTTGTTTTATTGCTTATTTATCACCTTGCCTCTTTTTTTTTTAATTGCTTTTGTTAAGGCTCTGTGATACATTTTACTTTAAGAGCGCTATATTAAAAATGCCTTCAGGTGTGTATGGTACAGAAATTGAACGTTTGAGTTTTTGTTTCTTTTCCATGAAACACAGCATAACATCATGAGATAAAATACAGGAAGTGAATTCGCGCTGAGCATTAATTCGGACGAAGATCGGGGGTGGTAAATATAATGAATATTCAAGCTTTATATAATGCAGCAAAACGACTATGGACCAAGACAAGCTGAGTGCAGTACAAGACCAGGACAACCTGTGTGCAAGGAAGGAATCACGGATGTTGGCAAAGATGATGGCAATAATGCTAAAAAATATCGTGCAAGATTATGTTTCAAAATTTCTCTCAAAAGTATTTAACTGTTTTGGCGCTTCTAAGCACGGATTAACATTTTCATAATTCTAGTGTCGTTATGTGTTTCTGAATATTCACACGGTCGACGGTTTAATATAAGGGGAAAGGCACGAGTGGGTTAGCTATGAATGACTCTGTTATGGTAACCAGTAAAATTTCTTGGAGGGGATTTGATGTGTTATCGGGCGGGGTTACAAAGTAAAATTATTGAGGAGAACGCAAAATCGTTTGTTGTGTTAGGTTATGTTTGTTTTATGTTTGTTTGCTTGCTTTCTTGTTGCTTTGGTGGGCATGATCTTTCATCATGCACTTTTAAGGCACAGCGCCTTGAGCACGTTTACGAGGATATGTCGTGCGTTAAAATACACATTATTATATGTTCTTGATTGCACATTAGGTTTATATGTATTTTATTTAGCAGTGATTACCCAAAAAGGGTACAAATTCCCAGAAATAAGCCTTTTTTATATCAGTCAGTTCAGTTCAAAGTATTTGGCATACCGATAAATAAAAACAAAAATTACGATACAACAGTGCAGAATCTACTACAATTCTTAAAAATACCCAACACATACAAAAAACATTGTAAAAGAAACAATAGAATTGCCAAGGCTAGCCAAGAAAGCCCTTAAGGAGCATCTTTTTCCATTGAGGTCATGAATATTTAAAACAGCATAATCTCACACAATATTATTAAAACCATTGACTAGTGGTTTAAACAAAGCACGTGAACAAGGAAGGAACAGTCAATGTTATCACTTGACACAATTTCTCGAATTGCTGAAAACGGCCGGAGGAGATCGGCCCGTGTGTGTTTGTGTGTTTTTTCTCGTGAAGAACAGTACTAACAATCCTCTGCGATCCCGAGTATATACAGCTATTACAGGCGTGTCCCGAAAATTTAAAACTCGGGACAAGCATTTTCAAGTACGCCGGTTCTTTGTTGGTATACTAGAAAAGCCAAATAAACAAGTTTTATTTGACGTTTATTTATTAAATACGATATGTAGGAACAAAAGATAGCTTGTTCAATAGAAAGTGCAAAATCGGATTGGCACGGATTTGGAGTGGTTACATTTCGTCAGCCCAATCACATACTGTATTTATCGACGAAATACCGTTTTCGAGAAAATCGCCATTGAAATTCTACCGGGAGATTTCATGTTGGTAATATTGAATTAAACATTACACTTACTTTTTAAATTTTGCATATGAAGAAAACTTCTGAAGTTTAAGTTTTAACCTGATGAATTTTGAAAGAGCAATTATATTCCTTGCTGACAATTATACATGAGTAAAAAAGTAAAACCTCGGGCCCTTTCCTCTAAACACAGTTACAAATATTGTTTCAAAAACATACAGATACCCAAAGCAGATCTAACATAGTGTAAATAACTACAAGACACTCTATCACTATTTAAGTGGGTGTGAAGTTTATTTTTCGTGTAGCTATTCACTTCGTCCCATTGTGATAAAACATATCAATATTTTGTTGAAAAAATGATATCTGGAGACACCAGTTATAGGATGAATTTGAACACAAAAATTGCGAGCCAATTAGTAGTAATAGTTATGGCCAATGGGTGATTATTTACGTTGTACCCCAGCTATTAATCTTCGTTTACATGTGGGGGTATATTACGTTGGTATTAATTGATTCCATGAAATATTTTGATCCAAAAGCGTTATTTTTCGTTGTTAGATCTAGGGACAATTTATCCTAAACAAGGCAGGGATCCACTTCGTGATTTTTGAAAAGTGCAAACAAGTAGGACGTTAGGATATATATAAGATATATATATATATATATATATATATATATATAGATATAGATATATATAATCCCTAAAAACCACTTTTACCCCACTTTCAAAATTGTGGGCAAAATCCTCCATTTCAGTGGATTTCATCGCGGCAACCAACCAGCCGAAACAGGCCGAAAGCTTTCTGCCACACCACAACTCTTAAGCCACGGCCAATCCAGGTGAAACCAAGGAAGCGGTACGCTTGACTAGTTCATTTTGAAATGGCTACGTGACATTTCACCCAAAGTTCGCTTAGTAGATCTAGGGGGGTTTTCAGCTGACAATGAAGTGGTCCCGATATGGAAAAATCTGCTGCCGTGGCAGGCTAGTTACATTTCACCAAGAGTTGGGTTCATAATCTAGAGCGATTTACCCTGATGGACCAAGGAAGCGGTCCGATTCTGAAGTCTAATGCCGTGGCCCGGCTAGGTGACTTTCACCGAAAGATATAGGGCGACTTTCCGCTGACCAAGGAGCGGTCGCCTGACTTAGTTTATGTCTGGACTATGGATTAGTTCATTTTTTTGAATGTCGATATGGAGGCCCTCATAGTATACGTTCTGGTGCGGCACTTTGCTCTCCTTAGCGCAACTTCATAGAGATGGCCCAGTAGTACCTTAACCTCAACTGACTTACTTGTGCAAGTTGCTGTCAGAAACCGGGCATATACGCACTCTCTAAAACATTAGATATGGAACCCCTTTCTCACAACTTATCCTAATAGGTTTCCCGGAACCGAACAGTGGCCATCAGTTTTCTTGCCGACCCTACGGGTAGTCTCCGGCCCACAAATATGTGAAGTATTTCCGTTGTGGCCCGGCTAAATTTTTCTGCCGTGGCTAGGGCCACTTGGAAAGGGTACCTTATTGATTCTAGTCACGAGTAATTACCGGTACTTTTGGTCAAACTATGGGCGCTGTTCCATGCCGTGGTCCCTGCCACGTTGAAAAGCACCAAGCGGTCCCACGGCATGTAACATTCAAAATGAAAAAAAGTCAGAGGGCGGACCGCTTCCTTGTTCATCGGGAAGTCCCCGCCCTAATTTTTTTGCGAAAAATTCACCTACCGGGCCACGGCATTTACGTAGGGCCAGGCCACGGCATGTTAACTTTCAAAAATGAACTAATAGAGCAACTTCATAGCGATGGCCCAGTACTTTACCTCAACTGACTTGTGCGGAGTTTGCTGTCGAAACCGGCATGATCCACATCCTTAACATTATATATAACCCTCAACCCCTTATCCTACATAGGTTTCCCGGAACCGAACAGTGGCCAACATTTTCTTGCGACCTCGAGTAGTCTCCGGCCCACGTAAGAGGTGATGTTTCCCGTTGTGGCCCGGCTAAAATTTGCTGCCGTGGCCCGGCCCTAGAAAGGTAAACTTAGTGATTTTAGTTCAAGAGTGGATACCGGTAGCTTTTTGGTCAAACTACCTGTTTCATTCCGTGGCCCTGCCACGTGAAAAGACCAAGCCGGGCACGGCATGTACACATTTCAAAATGAACAAAGCCAGAGTCGGACCGCTCCTTGTTCAGCGGATGTGGGCGGCCCTAGAATCTTTGGGTTAACAGTCACCTAGTCGGGCCACGGCATGTACGTAGCCGGGCCACTCATGTTGACTTTTCAAAAATGAACTAATAGAGCAACTTCATAGCGATGGCCCAGTTACTTAACCTCAACTGACTTGTGCGAGTTTGCTGTCAGAAACCGGGCATGATACGCACACTCTAAAATATTATATATAACCCTTCAACCCTATCGCACATAGGTTTCCCGGAACCGAACAGTGGCCATACGTAGCCGGCACCGCTGTTTGAAGTCTCATTTATTATGACAAACGAGAAAAAAACATAAAAAAAATATCAACGCGACACACTTTTGACAACATAATTTGGAAGATTTTGCCACTAACTACATTCTGTGTAATTGATGAATTTCCCATTGCGGGCAATATATTTTTCATAAAATCGAGTTTAACACGTCTTTCTATTGGAAATAGGCATATAGAGGGCGCTATACGATACGACTTATTACCTTTGTAGGCCTATATACAAGATTCCCTCAATGGATTTTTCTGATTTTTTTGCGGAGGTAAGAGCTCTTGCATATCCCTTCTTATATCAGTTATCAAATTGTGTCGCCATGCTTAAAATTGCCCGAAAAAAAGAGACCGTTTGACATGGGTCCAACACTGTGTCTGGGGCACCCGGCAATGGTGACTTTTCAAAAATGACCTAAGTCCAACGGCAGCGCTTCCTTGGTGAGTCGGAAAGTGCCGGGTCCTTCTACTTTATGAAAAGGTTCGCTGCCGTGGGCCGCTAAGGTTTGGATCGTGCGGTAATCGCCACCACTTCTGGCGCCCGGGAATCACCCGGAGCTTACTAAAAAAAAAGTTGGCCACCTGCCGGTTTCCACAAAACCAACTTAAAATAGGGTTTTGAAGGGAAAAAACATCATGTATGAAAGAGTGCCGGGCAGGGCATAGGAATAATTTTTGCTGTCTGGGAGCATGAAGTTATTCAGGAATATTTTCTGCAAGAAATTAACTGTTTGAGCGGCTTGCCGCGATTGCGAGCGGCTTGCCGCGAAGCCCTAGCGGGTGGGGTCCAGGGGCCCGCTATAGGGCCCCTGGTGGGGTCCAGGGGCGAAGGCCCGGGGGGTCCAGGGGGCGGATCCCCCTGGAAGCTATTGGGTTTTAGCTATATTTGAGGGCACAAATCAGCATCCTCAAACCCCATTTCTTTCAATTTTGTAGCATGTTGAAAAGGTTTACAAAAACATTTTAGCAATTTTATGTAGTTAAGCTGAGTACAAATTCATTAAACATGAAGAAACAACATAAATGATAGCTTTTTGGGTCAAAATTTGTCTGAAATTCACATGATTTCATTTTTTAATTGGTGACAAAAAGTTACCTGTGTGAAATTATTTTTTGAGAAAAATGTAGAAATAATCACTAATTTATTCAGAGTACCCCACCCCCTTCAACAAAATGTATTTAACAGAATGCTGGCTGGTTTCACACACAGAGAATACACAGTCACACTGCATGGTACATGTTGCAGATCGCATTTACCTTAGATCGCCTCATAAAATCGGGGTCTTGTAGGCTACTGATCGAAAATCGACATTTTTTTACACAAATATAAAACATGGAAGCATAATTATATCTTTTGTGCAAAATAGTAGTAATAAAACCGTACCTAGCTGTATTTTTCTGCACGATGCGTGAATCAGCTGTGTTTTGCTGTGTGTGTAGACTTCATCGGAGTCTCGTCTATGAAATCGTAAGATAGAGTCTAACTGTCATTGCGGAACAGATCTATGTTTTGATCAGGTTTTATAAACACAATCAGACGTTGGTTTTGCAAGTGTAGTAATAGCTCGACCAAAAATGTACCATTTTTGTTTACTAACATTTTATCAAATAAAAAATACAATTGGTAATCTAACCGTGTTTTAAGTATTATCAACCTGTTCCGCTAGAAATTGCTCCACACGGGAGCAAGGAGCCAGACACAACATAATAAACAACTGGTATTGATATTGTACTAGTAACCATGGTACCTTAACATCATTTAGTTTGATGTGATTTCTGTATAAACAGAAATATTAATTTTTTTCCTAAAATTTTTCAAATTTTTTAAAAAAAGAAAAATTTTGTGATTTTTTTTAATTTTTTTTTACTGCTTCCTTTTTTTTTCTGCCGGCCGTGATTTTTTCTGGGAGCGGCCGCTCCCCGGGGATTTGAAGCCCTGGTGCCGTGCCGGCCCGGTTTCTGATCGCAGTCCCATGCCGTCGGTTGTGGTAGTTTATGTGGTTCAGTGGAATGTGGTGTTCGGATGACTAAGTGTCCGACCAGAAGCTTTAATCTGACTATAGGGGGGTTTATTACTCTACGTGGTCGGGCCACAGCTGTGGGACTTTGAAAATTGACTAAGCCGGAATGGACCAGTTCAACCATGTAGCGGCGAATTTCCGGCTAAACATGCAAGGAAGCCGACGCTCTGGACCTTTTTTTCACCCTTAACTAATGCTGTTGATTGACCAATTTTCCCCTAAAGACCGATTGCAGTGGTCCGCTCGTACTTATCATTTTTTCAAAAGTGGGATTCGGCCGTATGCGAATTTCACCGGAAAAAGTCACTTTTGGAAGAAATTTTGGACGTGAAAGGTCCGTTTCCATCACGTGACCGACCCGGTTCCAACACGTGACCAGTCTTTCCTTCCGGTATCAAATTTATAAATCGATTCAGATTCAGGTAAGTGATCGGATGGCGCAGTTGATAGGGCGATGGACCGAAGACCAGACGTAACAACAACCCGCTAGGATTCCGGATTTTGTCCAGGTTCGCGAGTCCCACTCAAGTTATGAATTTGTGTTCTTTTTCTTTTTCCGCATACCTTTTCTCACGTGATACCTTCACGTGAGACCGTTACGTGATACGCGGCACGTGAATGCTTCGTGGCGGGAAACTGCTGGTCTAAAAGGGGCGATCGCCAGCGATCTGTCTCAGTCCGCAATGGACATCATGATATCAAGTTCGGAAAGTTCAGAGTCCCCCACAGAGGACTCTTGCCCTCGTGGATGATTTGGGAAGAAGGAAAACGAGAAGCCTAAAAATAAGCCTAAGAAGCCGCGGGTGGATATCGGGTAGAGTAGCGGCAGCCATGACAGCCGACCGCGCCAGGGAATACTGCGCGCCATGAGGCGGGTTAGGGCAGCTAAGCGCGCAGCAGACTCCGGCGCCTCAACTTCATCAGCGGAGCCGGCGCTCTTTTCCCCGCCTGCTGTGGCCGAAACCCCGCCATAGGCTAAGGAGCCGGGGGAAAGGGCCCGGTACTCATCGGGCAAGGCTATTCTGCCAATATCGGAGCAACTCCGCGTTGTTATCCCCACTGAATAGTCGCGCCCCATACATGGTAGCGACACCGTGATGAAGCTGCGATTATATTGGGACGTTTTCCCTTAATTTTCAGAACAACTTTTTCCTGATCTTTCATTTTCTTCATTGCCATCATGATTTACCTCATGCTATTTGAGGCGGCTGAATTTTTTCCCAGTATTCCCTCGAAGATCGAAGGCCAGTCAGCCCTCCAGCTGAGAGGGTTAGGTATCGCAATACCTTAAGCCCGTAAATGGGGATTTAATAATAAAAGGCCGCAACGTGATAGGGTCTTTGAAAGTATTGTGTTGTTGGTCCTTCTCTCGATTAGTTCCCATGATCTATGATATTAGGCTTGCTAGTTAAGCATTTATAAAATCTCGTGCACTTAAGGTTTTTTTGTTTTATCTCTAAACTCCGTTGCTACAATTACATTATCGTCCTTCGTACTCACATCCGGCTACAACGGTAAGGAATATTACCTCCAATTCAATTGACTCTGCACGCAACATTAGTTTCACGCTTTATTCCGTTATCGTCTATGGCCCGGGACGTATGGCTTCCCGGCCTGGACTAGTGATTGACTTTCCCACCGGTACCGCTCGACAATGAGTTCTCAGTTGCAGGCATGTTTATCGGGCAGACTGAGATCTTAACCCTCGTCGTACCAAGGGGGGGGGGGTTACCACCTCCCTATTGAACTTCGTACTCCCGGTGCCCTAAAATCTAAAAGCGCGTAAAAAAAAGCTTCTAGGCAATATTCTCTCATCCTTTTCCGGGGCATTTTCGCGAAAAAATGTGAAGGTAGCACCTTAACCCGTGGTGTAGTGTATGCCCGTCAAAGTCGAAAGGTATGGGGAGTGGTGGTTGCCCACCCAAGAATATTTTATGATATGGTGCAATTTTTGAAAATATTATGCACAGTATGACTCTAAAACGCTATTTTTTTGTTAAAACTTTCAATTACATCATTTAGAGCTCAAAACCGCAATGTAAATCCTATATTTCTACACTTTTTTAGGCAACATTGGATTTTTTCGTCTAATTTTTCTGTGTAAAATGCCAAGTATTGCCCGACTCGCGGACTTGATGAGTCATTGCGACACCATACTAGGTGTGTTGGTTCTTATTTTGTTTCATTATGGAAAGAGGAGGACCACACATATCCAGTGGTACCAAAACCATAAGCCTCAATGCTTATAACAATTCTCGTCGGTAAACGTGTTACCAAAAAATGGCTGATAAGACAATGGTTATTGTAGAGCACTGGTCTTTTTTTACCAGGGGTCCGCGGTTCGAATCCTGCCCAAGGTGTGCCTCAATTTTTTCTTTCAATGGGGGTAATATCTGCTTGCGTTCGTTCTTGTTGGTATAATTCAAAAGGTATTATTGTACTAACATGGCGATGCGCCTTCTTTTTCTCCTCTGATACATATGGTGTCTAAGGTAGCGATTAAGCATCACTTGTGATCTCGTGTGTTAGAATGTGCTCTTTTAAATGTATATATTATGTTCCAGTGTATTATGTGTGAGCCCCGTACCCACTGTTAGACTGGTTAAGGAACATGTGTATGTTCTCTTTCAATATCACAAGATTGAACTATTTTGGGCCCTTTATTTTTCAAACTCATATTTTTTTTAAAACAGCAATGGGTTCTAATTGGACATTTTATTTAAAAAAAAAAAAAAAAAAATTATTGATGACATAGCCAAACCCAGAAAGTGTTAATGTGAGCCTATCCTAAGAAAAATTAAATTTTCAGTCAAGTCATTGCAAAGCCGAAA
>JAMKCH010016144.1:0-24851 GCA_023653785.1 Ophioderma brevispina
CAAGCATGGGATGCCATATGATGTCAAGCAAGGGATGCCATATGATGTCAAGCATGGGAAGCCATGATGTTAGACATTGGATGCTATGTGGATGGTCACATGTTGTGATAACGTGATGTTGCAATAGGATGCCATAATGTTTGTAATAGGATGCCATGATGTAAAGCCATAGGATGCCATGAGGATGATAGCAATGCATGGTCTGTTTGGGGCAATGTCTCACTCTTATTAACTTCTTAAATTCATATTAAAATCAATGCTATATATTGTGTATGGTGATACTATATTGTATATATGATTGTTGAAACTTGTACCCATGTGTGTTAGTACATGCAATGCATACCTATGGTATGTCATTGCGATGTATTAACGGTAGCTGGCCCGCGCCGAGAGGGGGGACCCCCTGTCCAAATGTCCGTAAGGCGTTAAACACTTAGAAATCCGAGCGTTTGGATACAACCAAATTGCCCCTCGTGCTCATGTAATATAGAGTTTAACCCATTGTATCCTGTAGGTTTTTAATTAGTCCCGAGTTAGATCCCCAGTCCTTAGGCCTCCACACTTTGGTGAGTTCCAGCTGAGTATATTACCATATTAGATTGGTGATATAGTATTTTGGTATTTCGAAATTCACAAGAACTTATATATTTGATGCTATGAGGGAGTATTAATAAAATAAATAGTATGAAGCGGGAGGGTAAGATGTAAGTTGTAAGGGGGGTAAGGCAGGGTATTGTTGTAAAAAGACCCGCAAAATCTCTCCATGCATTCCATCACTGCAGGTGCTGTAACCAATGTATGCTGTAGATGTAGATGACAATAAACTAAACTTAGAACTTAAAGACGAAGGGATCCGTGTCCTTCAGTGGTTCTCAATAGTACAAGGGCGCAGAGTTCTGCCTCTGCAACTTACCCACGCTATATCATTCGATCCATAGGAGGGGCAAAGGGGGTTCCCGCCACAACTATAACATGACTTACATTGTTTGGTGACAATATAATTGTTGTCTTCATGTTGCGAAATTTACCAATCACTAGGGAAGTTGCGAAGTTCCATAAACGTCGCGAACTCCTACTCTTAACCTGTCAATTGAAAATATTGTCAAACGAGATTCACTTTGAATACGTGGATCCTGGGTTTCCTACCGGAAATCATTTTTACCGAAATTCCTATCCCACAATGCACCAACGATGAACGAGTGGATAAGATAAATAGCGCATATATATATATATACTATGGTGTTTTGTGTCATACGGTCATTTTTCTTTCATAACTGTGCGATTACCGTTTGCTGTACATAAATTTTACCAGTAACGAGTACTCTTTGATTGCCTTGTAATTTCTGCGCCACAAAATGTGCGCGTAGTTTAAAGATGGCGCACTAAACTGCGAGCGTGCATGGAGTGATGCATATCTACTCGTACATCGTTGGTGCATTGTGGGATAGGAATTTCAGTAAAAATGATTTCCGGTAGGAAACCCAGGATCCACGTGACTTACGAACTCTCATGTGGAAATTGCACAATTATTTTATTATTTGGCTGTCTCCAAATCTGCGCCTCAAATCCCCATAGTTTGTTTGTTTTAAACCTGGAGTTTAGCTCATGGTACCGTATCACGTGGGTGCCAAATTCCGAAATACCCTTTAAGCACAAACAATCAATAATACTCTAAACAATAACAATCAAAAATAATCTTCAGGATAATTCAGAATACTATAACATCCTTCTCCTAAAAAAAGAACATTTGAATGCAATTAAAAGTTTCGA
Source organism: Ophioderma brevispina (assembly GCA_023653785.1). Taxonomy (NCBI): domain Eukaryota; kingdom Metazoa; phylum Echinodermata; class Ophiuroidea; order Amphilepidida; family Ophiodermatidae; genus Ophioderma; species Ophioderma brevispina. The sequence continues at coordinate 1,771 of JAMKCH010016144.1, forward strand.
AAAAATGGCTTTAGTGACTATGTGGTTAACATATATACAGTTTGCACAGTGTAAGTTTTACACTTTTATAGTGTCTGGCATTGCTGCTCTCAGTCTATATCACACGTTGTAGTACTACATTTTGGATCAAAATTTAGGCAGCTCTGGACAAGACATCTGCAAAGACATTTTCTTTTCCCTTAATATGTGTTATGTCCAGATTACACCCGATAAAATTGAAGCTCAACCTTCAGCTTACAAATCTCAGATTTCAGTTTTTCATCTCGTCCTGGATGAATGCCAATGGATTGCCATCACAAGAATTGGTTGCACTCTTTTACTCAAATATACTTAAATTTTCTGTACGATAATACCCTGGTAAAATTCAAGTACTTTCGAGTACTCTACTCGAAATTTAGAACTAAACTTTCTTAAAGGCTGATTCAGAGATTTCGAAATATATTTTTTGAGAAATAATTGGAAATAGTCATCTAGAACTAAAGATAGTTACCTAAAATGCTTAATTCCAAAGTTAGAGATGAATTGGATTTTCCGTTTTCTTGCAGTTAACATTTATGCACAGTATAACAGTGCCATAGGATACCGTGTATAACAAAAATTCCGGACCCGGTGTAGAATTAATTATAGTCCGGCGTACTCATAGTCCGGCTACAACGGTAAAGAATAGAGCACTCAATTCAGTTGACTCTTCACGCAACATTAGTTTCACGCTTTATTCCGTTAGCGTCTATGTAGCCCGGACTGTGGCTCCCGCTCCCGCCGGACTATATCTGCTTCCACACCGGAATTTTATAATAAAATTGTGATGAAGGACTACGATTTGAGCTTAGTTGTTTCATACATTGATTAGTGCATGGACAAGCATTATGTATATGCAAAAAACGCGATTTGTTTGAAAAATGAGTGTGCCCTCATCGGGAAATCTCTGAGACAACCCTTAAGGTGCAGATTGGAAGACTACACTGATATAAGTGCTTAAAATATACTAGATTTCAATCACCCTACTCGTTCACTTTGAAATGCCTAGATTAAAGGTACATTTTGAAAACATTGTACTTGAAATGTACTGTCTATAGAAAAAGTACATTTGGAGAACAGTGAGATCGACATGTCCTAGTTTCCTGTTCCTGCATCTTTGGAATGTCTATAGAAAAAGTTTCGAGGACTCTGTACTTAAAATGTACTCGAATGTACACAGCACTTTATGCACTTGAATGTACTCAAAATGTAAATTGTAATTGTGACTATACTCGAGTGTTTTCGAAATGTAAAACTTATTTTAATTACTCGAATGAATTCCAAATGTAAACTTTTGAATGTCCTTGCTGTATTAGAAATGTAAACTGTATTGTAATTTACGCGAATGTATTCGAATTAACGTACTGTAATGTACCAATGTAGTCAAATTAAACTGTATAGTAATGTACTCGAATGTATTCCAAATGTAACGTATTGTAATGTAGCCGAATGAATCGAAATGTAACCTGTCCCGTTAATGTATTCAAATATACTCGAAATATAAACTGTACTGTAATGTACTTAATGTTTCGAATGTAACCGGTACGGTAATATACTCAATGTATTCGAAATGTAAACCGTATTGTAATGTACTCGAATGTATTCGAAATGTAAACTGTAATAGTAATGTACTGAATGTATTCGAAATCTCAACTGTATTGAATATACGCGAATGTATTTCGAAATGTAAACCGTATTGTAATGTACTTGAATGTAGTCGAAATGTAAATGTTTGTAATGTACTTGAATTGTATTCGGAATGTGACCTGTAGTGTAATGTACTTGAATGTATTCGGAATGTAAACTGTAATGTAAATACTCGAATGTTTCGAAATGCAAACTGTATTGTAATGTACTCGAATGTATTCGAATGTTAACTGTATTGTAATGCACTGAATGTATTCGAAATGCAAACTGTATTGTAATGTAACTTGAATTTATTCGAAATGTAACTGTTTGTACTGTACTCGAATGTTTCGAAATGCAAACTGTATTGTAAGGTACTCGAATGTATTCGGAATGTAAACTGTATTGTAATGTACTGGAATGTAATTCGGAATGTAACTGTAATGTAATATACTCGAATGTATTCGAATGTAACTGTATAGTAATGTCTCGAATGTAATCGAAATGTAAACTGTATATTAATGTAACTCGAATTATTCGAAATGCAAACTGTATTGTAATGTACTCGATGTATCGGAATGTAAACTGTATTGTAATGTATTTGAATGTATTCGAAATGTAAACTGTATTGTAATGTACTCGAATGTCATCGAAATGTCACTGGTACTGTAATGTACTCACATATACTCGAAAATATAAACTTACTTATGTACTTGAATGTATTCGAAATGTAAACTGTACTGGATTGTACTAGAATGTATCGAAATGTAAACTTAATGTAATGTCTCGAATGTATTCGAAATGCAACTGTATTGGTAATTTACTTGAATGTTCCGGAATGTAACTGTAATTGTAATGACTTGAATGTGTCGAATGAAATGGTTTGTATGTACTTGAAATGTTATTCGAAATGTAACTGTAATGTAATATACTCGAATGTCGTCGAAATGTACACTTATTGTTATGTACTCGAACGTCATGCGAAATGCAATTTATTGTAATGTACTCGAATGTAATCGAAATGTAAACTTTATGTAATATACTCGAATGTAGTCGAAATGTACCCTGTAATGTAATGTACTCGAATGTAATCGAACTGTCACTGTATTTAAATGTACCTTTAATGTATCGAAATTTGACTGTATTGTAATGTATTTCTCGAACGTATTCGCAATCAATTGTATTGTAGTTCTCGCATGTAATCGAAATGTAAAACTGTACGGTATGTCTCGAATGTATTCGACATGTAAACGGTATTGTAATTACCTTGAATTATTCAAATGTAACTGTATTGTAATGGTACTTGAATGTATCGAAATGTCAACTGTTTGTCTGTACTCGAATGTAATCGAAATGTAACTGTACCTGACTATAATGTACTCGAAGGTCTTCGAAATGTACACTGTATTGTACTGTACTTGAATTTAATCCGGAATGTCAACTGCATGTAATGTACTTGAATGATTCGAAATAAATTGTATTGTAATGTACTTGAATGTATTCGAAATGTACCTGTAATGTAATATACTCGAATGTTATTCGAAATGTAAATCTGTAGTGTAATGTCTCGAATGTTTCGAAATGCACTTTATGTCAAATGTACTCGAGTAATCGAATTACTGTAATGTAATATACACAAAAAAACCCCCCCCCCCCTCGAATGTATTAGAAATGTAAACCGTAGTGGTATGTATTTGAATGTATTCGAAATGTAACTGTATTGTTAATGTACTCGAATGTATTCGATGCAAATTGTATGTAAATTTCCTCGAATGTATTCGAATGTAACTGTATTGTAAGTACCTCGATGTATTCGAATGCAAATTGGTATTGTACTGTTACTCGAATGTAATTCGAAATAAAACTTTTACTGTACTGTACTCAAATATACTCGAAATATAAAACGATACTGTAATGTACTTGAATGTATTCGAAATGTAAACTGTAAACTGTAAATATACTCGAATGTATTCGAAATTAAACTATACTGTCAATGTACTCAATGTCTCGAATATAAACTGTACTGTAATGCACCTCGAAATGTACTAGTTTCCGTTCCAAATGTTCCAAAGAGGTGCACATTTCGAGCACACCGCACTCGAAATGTACTCGGAAAGTAACTATCCGCGTTTCAAGTTTGATCTGCGGTAATGTCTATCGAAAAAATGAAATTTTGAATTGCCAATATAAATTTTGAGCAATTGTATGGCAATATACTCGCAAGTTCCACTTTCCCCCATGCCCAGATGGTCCTCGGGGATGTCTACTGAAAATGTATTAGTTTTCTGCTCATTTTAAAAACGTCCACATAAAAATACACTACGAGCAAATTAAAACCGAAATGTACTATCACGTTTCGAATTTGCTCCCCAGGAATATCTAATGAAAAATTCTCGTCTCGTAATACTCGAAATTTAATAGTTTCAAATTTCTAAATGTGCATCGGGAGTGTCAAGAGAAACATAAGTACATTTCGAGCGCATTGTACTTGAAAATGTATTGGAAAAGTACTCTCCTGTTTCAAATTCTCTGCGGTACTGTCTATATAAAAAGTTTCCAACTTTCTCCACAGATGTCTAGTGACAAAAGTACATTCCCAGTCATGACTGTACCTAAATGTACTTCAACCCTGCTAGTTTCCCTTCTTCCAAATTGCATCTTCCGGAACGGCTTTAAAAAGAAAAAAGGTAATATTTCTGCACACTGTACTCGAATTTACTAGTTTCCTGTTCCAAATGTGCATCTAAAATATTTCTAGATACGAATTACACGAGCACAGTATACCAGAAATGTAATACGCAGTTTGAATGTGCTCCTCAGGAAGGTCTAGTGAAAGAAGGGCATTTTGAGCACATATACCATAATGTACTCGAAAGGTACTAGTTTCAGATGTCCAAATGTGCACCTAAGGAGTGTCACGAGAAACAGAATATATAATTCCAAGCACACTCTACAAGTACACTTTCCTCGACTGTACTCGATTTATTTGATCAACATCCTAATCACGTAATGTACTCGCCCCAAACAGTGTTTTCCAAATTTTCAAAAGTGCCTTGTATGGTCCCAAATTTGCACCTCAGGGATGTGGCCCAGCATGCACTCGATTATAACACTGTATTCAAAATGTACTCGATCTAAAATTGTAACTCGAAAATTTGCCTATTCCAAATTTGCACCTCAAACCATGGTCAAAGAAAAAGTACATTGCGAGTACAAGTTGATCGGAAAATTTAGTACACAATACTTAAGGGTTGCATTTTTTGTTACAAATATATTTTCCAGTGGTCAATCTGGTATAAACAACGCATGCTAACCACAAGTGTGAACAACAGTGCTGCCTTAAAACCTCCACAAAAGCATGTTTTGCACTTTAAGTCCGGCCTCCAGAGTCATGCTGTTTTGTATCTCTTTTCTTCAAAACCCTCCCACGACAGCTCCTGATATGGGAACTAGCAACCTGTCATTAGCACAGGTATATAGAAGGTAGCTAAATTAATGTCCCAGGCGTAGAAACTGGTGATTCAACAACTTTAGGTATAAGGATGGGTAGCAAATCATTTTTGGTATATCGTCGCTGGGCCGGAAAACCTCAAATAACTCCACAGGCCAAATTCAAAACCACATATGTAAAACGTGGGCCCCAGTGTTAAAACCTCATATGTGTATTTTGGTCACATTGGGTTCTTGTTTTAATTTAAAGCCAAATATGATAGTAAATCATATGGCAGTTTATTTCAGAATCTGGAGTAAATAATGATCTAAATATATTTAGAAATGAAAACCCTTTTGCTCTTAAAGGTCAAATGCACATATGAGGTTTTTCCCGCCCAGCGACGCTATATTTTCGGGGTATTGGTTCAAACATCCGGCCGCACATCCCTACTCAAACCAAAAGTGAGAACCCTCCCCTCCCCCACCCCACCCGGGATATATTTTCACAGCAAAGGTTTCAATATGGTACCTCCCATCTCAAATGTTCCACCATAACGCATCTGTGGACATTTTCAGCAAATATATTTAATCTCCTTTATCGGAGCAGTCCTAAATATAACATTGTCAAGCAACTGAAGACAACGTGGTTCTAGGTTCCTTGACAACATTTCTGCACAAAGCACATCTGTCGTAAATGTGTACTTTTAGGACCAGAGTATGTAATATTCTTTGATATCGAGCTCTTTCGGCTTAAAAGAAGATAGCACTATACTTTGTTCAGCCTCGAGTTTCATGATGACGTCATGACGCGATTCTGCGTTCGCCCTAGCGTTTCGATTGTGCCGCTTTTATTCGCGAGCGTAAATACTGCAATTCCAAGGTCAGCGCGTGTGTTTTAGGGCGAGAAACCTAATACTCGCATTGACGTCACCTTCAATCTTGAGTTCGAACAGAGTATAATTAACCTTTACCTAATGTGATAGCAAATTATATAAACCTAGCAGTATTACCAGGGAACAACAATCAATGGGAATTGACTGTGGCTGTCTACTGATTCCCGTAATCAGATTTTCACGTTCATTCATCACACTCCGTTTGGAGCTTCCGCGGTTGGGAATATTACCATTGCTTCGACAGCTAAGGGACATAACAACGGCCCCATAATGCAGTGGGCGCACAGCAACCAGCTATGCTATGCATAATGACTATGCTATGCATAATGAGCTATGCTACAGCAGCAGCAGATAGCATATGCAAATAAGTTGACGCAATCGTCCAATGGCGGTGCCCTGAGGTGTCACCAATTTGCTGAGTCACTGTTAGGGGCCTGGTATTACTGCTCAGATCTACCAACTCTGCAGATCAAACTACTGGCGAAGAATTTAGCTAATTTCCGCCATTATCTCCATATTTAAAAGTAGGCTTTACATCACCTACTATCCAACAGAAAAGCACCTTGATGACATCATGCTGTAAAACCACCTATAAAACCGTAGCTTGGCCCATACCTTAAAATTCTCCAGGGAAAATCCCCAGCTATTTATGATGGAGATTTCCAAAGATATCTCTCAGGATGTAAACAGATCACCACTTCCAAATTTGGCATTAGGAGAATTCTATTTTTCTCTTACAAAATTTGTAATCAGGTTTTATCGGGTACTTTAGAAATCCTCTCAAAAGTTACATTAAGTCATATATTCTTCAAAATCAGGATACTATAACACTATTGTCCCCTCCAAAGCTCCGAATATGCGACATATAGTTTTAATTAAACTTGTGTTTTAATGTGTCGTACAATATCACAACTTCAAACACTACCTATTTTTTTCATTGATACAGATGATAAAACCAGTTATCTCACCTTATATATTCCTCTAAAGCACCATGGAGCGAATTTATTTCACTGATAATCTCATCATTTGGAAAGTAGGTATTAGAGAGCCGTACTTCAAAAGTTTTTGATTCACACGATACTGGGCATTTTACACTCAACATTCCAGTTATCTTCGATGATTTCTCCTGAAATCAATAGAGGCGGATATGTGCATTTTGTTGTGGAAAGGTAACCGACAAATAATTGGCAAAGGTGATAATTGAGAGTTGCTAATTGAAGAAAAGCTCACTCCTTCCTTCCCTTCTCCATAAATAATTACGGTCAGTTAAAAAAAAAACACGAAACTAAAAATGTGGTCTCCCCTTAAAGCATATGAGCCCATTTTTGAAGAGCGCCCTCTTTTTTCAAAATGTTGAGATTCATCTTACACGGTTGCATTGGTAACTGGCTAAGTAAACTATACCTTTAATGGTTAAGCTCGAAATGTCTATGTGTCACAAACGAAGAAATTTGTAATTACATAATTAATATCGAAGATCCCGATAATAATTAACGAGGGTGCTGGAAACGGCCTTTCCAATGGCAATAGCCAGGGGAAATAGCGCCATGTACATGTCTAACGCTCATCCATTAGTTTTTTTATTGGTTCAGCAGTCAAGAGTCAAAGAAGTTAGAGGTATTTTCTTGAGTGGCACTATTTCATCATGTACGGGACATAAACGTAGCATATTTCAGCTCCGCCGTTTAAGTCCAATCTGGGATCCCAAAACCCCAATTTTTAATTTCAAAATCGCTTTATTTCATGATAAATAACGCATATTTCTTATCCATTCTCCTCGTTTGCATGTATATTTCGTAGACCAGTACCCACTAACTCCCTCCAAATATCAATTTTAAAAATTGGGGGCGGCTCTTCAAAAAATGTGCTATATTGGCTTTAACAGCCTCATACACGCATCACCTTCAAAATTGAGTATTCCCCGGGCAAAAGGTCACCGCTCTCTCTCTGCCAGAAACCATGACAAGAAGTGCAATTTTACCAAATTTGGCTAAACTCTGCATTGCCAGGGGAGGAAAACTTCCGCTGCGTGTTCTGCAAATGGGAATCTGCCGTGTATCTATCGTCTCATTCACATGGGTGACAGCATTATTTTCAAGTATCACAACGAAAGCGCAGCGAGTTGTGTTTACTGTAAAATAGTGCTGTCCCCCGCGTGATATGATACACGCCGAGGCTAAACCAATACCTTTATTCTCATTATTCAAAATAAAAGCTATATTTGCAACATATTACTGAAATTATTATCGATTTTATCCAACCTAACTACCACCCGGCTTTTTTAATCGATCGTCCGTTTGTTAGTCCGAGCAGTGCGTATGCGTATTGACGCGTACGCCTTTACCGTGTGATATCGTTTTATATCATCACGGCTGAGACAAATGAACGGTGCGTAACAAGCCAGTGTTTAAGAGTTGTGACTGCATGGGTTAACAATGGCTCTGTACCACTGATCCTATACACTGGATAGGCCTAATCCGCGCTCGAGGACGTGAGGAAACCGGGAATTGCACGGCGGCCCTTTTCCTCTAGCCCAGAACCCGTCGTGCACGTACAACTTAATAGGGACACTATGGAAAAGGGACAGAATTAGGCGATTAATTGCGCGTATGTAAGGGTTTGGTCAATTATTGGTTTGATTTTCGAGTATGGGCGGGTATTTCGAACAAAATATGATTAAAATGTTGTTTTTTTAAGTCTTTAAAATGCCATGACAGACAATAATTCATGGAGTAGCCTAAGGTCTTGACTACTAGCATTCAAGATATATTAGCTATTATTAATCCTCCTTCAAGATTTTTCCGCTTTACTAACCCCACCCCCCCCCGCCGATAAATCAATGTATTTCACATATCGGGATGTTGGTTATTTGGATACAATTGAAAGAGAAACCGCAAGCTCTCCTTGTGGTAACCAATTTATAGGAATCGGAGTTCGATAAGAAAGGAAAACCACAAGGGTGTGGTTACCCCCCACCCCCCCCCCCCCCCCCCCCCGCCCCAGAGAAATTTTTGTTAAAATGGCTCGGTAGAACGAGATGTAAACATTTCCCTTTCTTCCTTTCTGGAAACTTACCCTCGTCATCTCTTTTTAACAGGCAATGCCACGTTCTATTTTAAAAATATACAAAATAAAAAGTTAAAAAAAAAAGTCTTGCATTTTGGTCGGGGACAATGCTCGGTCCAAAAAAGAGCGACTGTAGCTGCAAAATGCGGGACAACCTCTAGAGGTATACATTCACAATAGTGAAGTTCTAGGGGGGTATCAAATTCAGTTGGATTGAGGGGGGGGGGGGGGGGGGGGGTGACTGGTTCACTGATAAAAATAAAGGATGTAACCTCACATATCAGCAAATAAAACCCCGAGTGTGTATTTTTTTGTATATAGTGGCTATTTTAAAGGTATTTTAGTCAGTATTGAAACGGGTCCCACAAGGGGTAATGATTTTTACTGCAAATTGGTCCCCTTATTTTAAAAAAAAAACCCTGAAACTATACTAGTATAATTTTAATACAAACATGGCTCCGTCAAGACGCCCTTTAGAGGTTGTAGTTTTCAGTGAAAATTGGTCTTGTTATCCTTATGGGTCATTTCAGAACCCCTGGAATGAGCAAACTGGGTAGGGCCTACTCAACAAACCCCCTGACTCTAACTCCCCCCCCCCCCCCCATCGGATAAAATCTTGCTTCGAAGAAAAGATAATGAACTGCAGTCTATGGGATTCAGTATACTGCCACAAAATCATTGTTTTAAAAATCAACTGGAAATTAAAATTGGAAGGAACTGAAATTTTTGGTCCTTGACCTTGGGATTATAAGCAAGTCTAGTGACGCAATGTGTTAATAAATGTAAACATCACAAGCTATAAATCCCTTAAGCCTATTGTGATCCATTTCTACATGAATCCCTCAAAGTCTCATGACTTAAACACTAATTTTAAGTGAACTAGAAGTTAGTAGTGCTCCATACTGTATTGTCCATGGAGTTACAGCTTTTATTAGAGCACATATCTAGTACAGTGACAATGCAAGTGCATATCAGTATATACATGTATATGCTTTGAGTTGTAACCCATCACTAATCGGGGGTTCGGTCGCAAAATTGCCTAGAATCATTCGTGTACTTCTACTCCCAGTTAATTCACAGGCAAAACGGGCAACATACTTCATACAAATTTCAAACGCTGCTAATTTTTTTTCAGATATTGAGCAGAAAGTACTTTATAATAAAGTCATACATGTATCTCATCCCATGAAACCGTGCAACCGGTAATGTTTTTTTGGGTAGAGCAAAGGGACCGCTGCGCAACTTCCGGTATATTCACCGGCTCGCTATCAATCGCGTGGAGATTGCCTATCCATGGTGTAAGACAGTGCTCTGTACTTGAGTGACTGGCATACCCAAGAGTATGGTGGTGTAATATTTAATAACAATCCTGTGAAAAAAAATCAGTACTTCGCCAATAGCGTATCAAAGTCCTTTACAAGCATTTTTCTCCTCTCTGTGAGCCCACACGAGTAATTAACTTTGACCGTATATGTCATCATTTAGTGGAACTTAAGCCAAGATAAACAAAGTCTAAAAGAAATGTTTTTGGCAATCTTTGACCAAGTTTTAGAAGAAAAAAGTAACGGGTATCCAGCGATATAAGACATGCAATATGGTACCAATATGGTATGCAATATTGTACCAATATGGTATGATTACTATAAAAAACACATTTTTTGAAATAATCTCATCCATGGTGTCTGTAGGCGGTGTCGACATAGAGTAATCACAACAATGTGGCATGTTATACACCGCTCAGATGCAATCCGCTGTAGGAATGAGATGAACAGCCATCGAACTTAAGACTTCTAGATTTAATTTAACTAGTCTATGCTCATCAGTCATTCGTGGCTAAGTGAGTACAAACGCCTGTCTAGTATTGTGGGGATCGCCCGGTTCGAATCCGGCTGGATGCAACTTTTTTCAGTGCCTATGTACACCGGGTACTCTGAGAAAGAACACAAAATATTTGAAACCAAAAATATGATGCGGTCAATAGTACATGTGAAACTGTATTTTTTGTGAAAATTTCATTTACAATCTTGCAACCAAGGTTTTTCTAAATCAAAATTCGATGAGGATTCCAAAAATCACGGGTGTCATTTTTTAAAATGTGTTCTTGGATGTATTCTAGGGGGCAAGGTTTATACAGGGGTCAAAATATAAAAGGGGGCAAAATGTGTTTTAAAGTATACCATCATGTTCAGTACCGTTCAAGGATTATAGAAAGGTATAGTTTGCCCTACCTGAGGGTTATAGTACAAGAGTTACAAGGCAAAACGGGTTCAAGGTCACACTTGGGGTACAATTTCAGATTTATCCGTTTGTTTTTAAAATGGTGCCAAATTGATCGTCTTACTGTACAAAAGCCGAAAATATACAGGCCGCGTTGTCAATGACGTTTTGATGATAATTAAGAGGGCAAATATGGCCGTGGTCCACAGGGTCTATGGGAGACCACTAGTCATATCTGTAAAGTCTCACTTTGAAAAGTGAAACACAGAATCTGTATACATTTTCTTATTTAGTATGACCCAATGAACGGTTTAAAGTTTCAACAAAATCGGATCATTCTATAAATAATGACCTTGAACTTTCTTGAGCCTATTGTACTAAAACAATAGGTCATAAATGTGGCAAACTATACCTTTTTAGAAACCTAATGAGCAACCGAATAGATTGGTATAAATTTAAAACAATTTAAACACTTTTATTGTTTACCCCTGTACAAATTTTCCCCCCTTATTAAACACCTAAGAACATATTTAAAAAAAAATGACAGACACCCATGATTTTAGATTCTCCAATGAAATTCCTGTATTGGAAACCTTGGTGTCAAAATTGATATGAAAAAAACTACCCAAAACATTAATTACATTCCCCATGTACGACAAGCATGTTTCTTGGATTATTACACCTTTAACATTACCAAATTTGCAAAAATGACGACCAATTTCGGCTTTTCCACTTCGGTAGATTCTTTTAGTCGGGTGGAATATGGTCCAAATTATGCCCTGACAGTAAGTGTTGAGTATATACACAATGTTTTTTTGCTTGAAATGATAGATTGGGTGTGTAGAATAAGAAATCTGCCGGGTGCCACCTTGGCATCCTTGGTCTTTTGAGAAATCCAAGAAATGGCGTCGCCCATAAATGATAATTATATATTCAACCCTATATTATCAACTATGGGGTTACTAGCTATACTACAGGATCCAATGAACAAGTGTATGGCCTGTAACTTAAGTCATACTTCACATTCAAAATGGAAGCCCAAATCTAATCAATTTAAAATATGCCCTATAACAGCCAATACCTGCGATAAAAAATCAACATGAAGTACTTAAGATTATGTTGTTAGACACCATAAATGTTCACTAATTAGATTTGAAAGTTTGTAAATACGTCAATCAATATGGCACCAAAAACGGTGAATATCTTCAAAAAACAACTTTTACACACATTTCTAAATATTAACCTTCAAGTATAAATTATTGTGTCATGAAAACAATATCGAAATGTACCCTATGTCATAAACCAAGTGATACAGGTAATCCCGATGCTAAAATGTGGTCAAATATAATTGATTGCAATATCTGTGAAAAATTGTAATTCCTATGGTATTTGACAACTTTGCACCATATTGGTTTTTATTTCGTATTTTGGCGCTTTAAAACAAATTGAAATGTATGTTTTACATTGGTAAGGATCAAAATGTACATTTCTAATGTCATTTGGGCACTTGATTTCTATTTGGACGGCTGTAATACTTATAGTTTGTGTCCATTGATTTTTTTGAAGATGTTCACGTTTTTGGCTGCCATATTGATTGACGGCCATGTTACAATTTTAAAGTATCAGAAATATATTATTGTGTCTAATGACATAACCATAAGAGTTCAAGTCTTTGTTTATCGCAGGTATTTGCTCTAATAGGGCATATTTTAATTATTGGATTTGGCTTCCATTTTGAATTGAAGTATGACTTTAATGTTTACAGTGCCATACACTGTTCATGGATCATATAGTATCTCTAGTACTCCATATTTGATAATTAGGGTTGAATATATAATTCTCATTAATGGCGACGCCATCTTGGATTCTCAAATGCCCAAGGATGCCCAGGTGGCACCCGGCAGATTCTTCTTCTAACCACCCTAATCTATCATTTTTCAGCAAAAAAATTGCAATATATACTCCACTTTACGGTCACCTGAAGGTTCTACCTGACTATTTGGAGTTTCGACATGGCTAACATACTTCGGATGCTTTTAAACACACGCAATCATCATTCTAGATCACAACAAAGGTCATTTCCTACAAGTAAGAAACAAAAAGCGGTGGTGTGATCCGATTTAAAAACGTGCATAAAACGATTCATTTGTTCATTTCATTCATAGACTGCCCATCAAATGTTAATTGCACCATTTGGAATGCCACGATCAGGCCATTTTGGTGTACTAATATTTTGTCAGAGCTCAGAACTTCCCAAGCAATTTCAAAACATAGGGTTTAGCTTGATGAGAGGTTTGATGTCCCCCCAATATGGATATTTGCGTGAGAAGCCCTAATATGCTCATTCAGTAAGGGGTATCAATGTGCCCGCACATTCCAGCCCACCCTCCCGTTTCAGTTTTATCGGATCGTGACTTACTCAGTTCGTACTTTTAACCAATGAACGCTTTATATTATGAAGACATTCAAATCTCCGAAATTTAAAACTATATAACTGTTTTTTTTGTCTTTTTAAGTCATCGTCATGATGTTCTACTAACTTTGTAAACAACAACCTTGAATCATAGCGAAATAAGTAAGACAATTTCAGCTGCTTTTATTAGCCGCGCAATAATTTTTACCTTTGTACCGAAATCCCTTCATTTGACATTCTTCTGTCACAATAACTCTTTTCTTTACATTCCTGCAGGGCACTCTGCTACTGTGTAGACGTCGGTAAACTTGAGTTTTTGATTTGGAGTCTACAGTCTGAATAGGGGTCTGGCAAATCCTTCACCTTAAAATCGATTACATTTGCAGGTAGAAACTTTGCAAATTTTAAACTGAAAATAAAATATTTATATGTACTATGGCAGCTTTTCTCTTTCCGCTAATTTCCTTTAACAATCATTTAAAAATCCATGCTGATGGAGCACGGAAAGGTAGACCGAAATTCAATCTATGTGCAATAGATCGTTATTCCTAATTAGCATCCATCTTTGAGATTTTACTAGCTGAGAGTGCAATGTATGGCACCTGTCTTATATGTAAGTGCTTATTTTTCAAAACGCCGTTAAGTGAATCATTTGGTTTTGTAATTTGCAGTAAAAAAAAACCTTCAAATACAACAACCAACTGATTCACTTAACTGGTTTTGAGAAATAAGCAATTACATATAAACAGGTGCTATCCCTGACTATCCAGCTAGTAAATCTCAATTTCCCTGGCCACAGTTCGTAGCTTTCATTTATCCAATATTATTTAGAAAATACCCCCTGGTTTTTTTGTGGAATTATATATAATACCCCAGTCACACGAGGTCAGTTCATGGTCAATATGTACAAGTACAGACCCACTGAACTGTGTCCCTAGTGGATGAGCTTATTGTAATTCATAGTGTGACCAATTCCATCCAAGTTTGAGAGTTTGTTTGTATAAAGCAATGCCATAAAATGCAACCTGAAACATTAGCTTTTTAACAAAGAAAATCAGTGAAATTTCGTGTTTGGATACGATTACTCTGGGAAATACTTGCCTTCAAATGTTGAAAATACCACGAAGGTAGCACAATAGGTTGATGATAAATTACAGGGTTGTCCACAAAAAATGGTGGCAAGGCAAAAACACCTTCGTTGGAGGCAACATTAGTAAAATTCAAATAACTGAATAAGTAGTACAAACAAAAATACAGCACACTAGCCTGAAATAGACATTATCAAATAATAATTATTGGAACATTTTGCATAAATAATACACATTTTAAGAGTTCTGGAAGGGAACTTCTGTTTCTGGAAAGGGCACTTTCTGTTCTTGAATTAAGCAATTGAAAATATAAATACCCATAGTTTCAGATGACTATTTAAATGATAATGGAATCTTTCGATGTGCCGTTTCATAGTTCTGAAAAAAATCTTAAATCATTAGGCCCTTATCAACCTATCAACATGGTACACTTACTTTTGGTATACCATCTGTGAAAAGTTGGCAACCTTGGTAAATCGCTCCCCCCTTCTCCTAGAATATTAACCATATCTCTGCATTGCACCATCCAACTCGATGATGTAAACGTTATTCAAAAGCCAGACGTGCAATTTTTGATTCTGATAAAATATCGTCTCACCATTTTCTTTTTCACCATCCACGAGGGCGCTGTTGCCTTGCATCATTTTTTTGTGAACACCCTGTAAATTAGAAACAATTCGTTTTCGTCATTCCAGTATGACATTCAATAGATCCGAATTACTACACCAATTTTGCATGCAATAAATGTAGCGTTTTGTGTCTAAATTCTTAGGAGCACACAAAGGACACATATGGACAAAGTAAAATTTTGAGGACATTTTCCCTATCTGAGCAGCCTTTCGTCTATCAACGGCTTACTTTCAACTTTTTAAGCACCAGGGCCTAGGACCGACTTTACAATATGAAATTTTGGTGTTGACAGAAGGTTTTGGCATATGTCTTACTTAATTATAATTTCTTTCTTAAAAACCAGTGACGCGAATCATTTGGTTTTGGCTCCCACAACGCCGTTGGTGTACATAGACAGTTCACCATTTGTATCAGTAATCGAACAGAAAAAGATAATTAAGTTTTGAAGCCATGCAATTTTCATGTCTTATTTGAAAGATATTGTATAATAATTGCAGAAACTTTCAAAAATGAAGACAAATTGCCCTTAGCTTTAAAAATTCCAAACTAGGGCATTGATTGAAATTCAGCTGAACAAAATCCAATATGGCGGCCATGGATTGTGATGTAATATATAGGTAGTTACAAATAGGGGTACGGAAAAAGATAACTATGTTGAAGCCATGCAAGTAACAGGTCTTATATGAAAGATAATTGTATACAATTCCTTATAGACTTAAAAAATTGAAATCAAAATGTCCCTTGTTGTAAAAAAGCGGTAAATCTAGGAATATTATGCATTTCAGTTAAAACTCCCAATATGGCGGCTACGAACCAAATGTCCGGGGCCTAACCGTGTACCCAACCTACAAAAAATCAAGTATACAGTATAACGTCCCATTTTCCAGTCAAAATATTTGATGTGGTCACGTCGTTTTCAAATTACGATCCTCCAACGAACAGTGTTTAATATTTGGGGACACACCCTGTATGTTCAAAATTTATGCTGCCCTCAAATATACAGCTAAATCGAAAAAAACAGTCACTCTCTTAATAACGAGCAAGATAAATTTCAATCCGCGCGATCCTGATGGCTTAATACAACAGACCGGACTTCAAATCACCTATGTTACCAAAGATCGAACAACTTGTTGAACGCAAATGACATACGCAGCGAGTCGCAACAATGGCAGGCGCGTGCGAATGCAACAAAATGCAGTATGACACGGGCAGGAACCAATTATCCAATTCGTAAAATTCCCATAGCTTTTAAGAAAAATCTTTAAATGAAAGTGTAAGACCAAAACCTATTTGTGTACCTGGTGTAGTGGTGACGCTCACAGAGGTTTCAAAACCAGTGCCTATAAAAGCCGAGGTCCGTCACCAATGGACGCCCTCCCTGGGGAATGTAACAACACCTGGAAATAATTGCAAAGAAAATGAAGTGGACAATGATTGCCCAGCAAAGTTGTTAACCTCGGGGACGCGTCATTAGATTTCAAGGGTGAGGTAGTTAACGTTAATCAAGAAAGAAATTACCTTTCTCTACTCTATCTTTTTGGCCGAAAACTATGAATACTGCCACTTTACATGAGTGAAAAGAAAAAAGGTTGACCAAATGAACGGTAAAAATTGTAAGACTCAAATTACGCATCACTCTTCCAGTAACGGTTAGTCCATTTCTAATGGTTCAATTCATTTTGCCCTCACGCACCGTGGCTGATACACAAACATACTGGCCGCCAGAGGAGCCATCATCACCGCCATCCTCGACGAAATCAACGGCATTAAAGCGTCTAACCTAACTTTGATGACCTTTAAAATTAATTTTAACATCAGAATAGTTACAACATTAGTAATCCAACAATTTCATTGTACTTTACCTGTTTTCAAGATTGAATTTAATTTACCTTGAAGCCTACTCCCGCTTTCCCCCACTAACATATTCCTCTCGTTGAACATTCAGACGTAACAACAGTCCATGACGACTGCCTGGTTGGTTCACTTTTAAAATTTGACTTTTGTTTTGTGGGTTGTTAAACGTATAGCAAATTCCCCAATCGGTGATGGTTTGATTGAAGTCGTTAAAATCGCACCATTCCACTCCACGCCATGTACAATTTACAAGCATATCTTTAATTTGGTGGGCTGTGTTTGATAAAAATTCTTTCCATAATTCTTGATTGGTATTAAATTCTGCTTCAAAATCCGTCCAATTTACAGAGACGCCGTTATTTTGTGCTGAAAGAGAAGGAAAGAAAATGGGCACGATCTTATACCACTGTACAATTACGACCTTTAGATTTCAGTTTATGCGGAGACATAACGCTTAACATTCCACGCAAGAAGCAAGATGTGGAGAGTTACTCTCTTAATGTAAACGAGTGAAAATTTCACTCCCAAAAAGAAACGGGTAATTATTTTTTAATAGTCATTTCAGAAAATCAGAAAATTACATTGATTGTACCTTGTTTCTACCTACAGTAAAACATGGACCTTCTAATTACCTCCAACGCCAAATACCCCCTGCATTAATGACAGAGTCTTCTTGTCTAACTTGGTCTTCCGCAGCTGATTATAGTTGCATAATGTCACCGCTGGAAAGTCTAGATTCGACACGTATGTTACTCCAACAGTGGTGCTTACAGGAAAGCTGTAATAACGTAGTACGCTGTTTCCTACGCTGTAGCCAAGCCAAAATATTGCTGCTAGAATTATCAAAGCCCATACAAGTCTGATAAACAAAAATCAATGAGAAAATAAAGTGGTCCACCCAATTCACATAGCAGGAACCTGTTATAACTGGTCAGTATGTTTTATCAGAATCGGTGTTAAAGATGTAGACGTATCTCCAAATTATAGCATTTTAGGGCGGCAATGTGCATTTTCACACTGCTACAATTCATAGTCACGATAGCAATTCATCACTATACGTTTATGGTATATTAAGGTGATGTTATCTCACATCAAATTCAAATTTTGCCGCCTTTTTCTTATTTTTTTTTCAATTTCTAAAATGAATCAAATAATATTTAATCAAATTAAAATTTTGCCGCCTTTTTCTTATTTTTTTTTTCAATTTCTAAAATGAATCAAATAATATTTAAAGAAGAAAGTTGATTAGAGTTGATAAAAAATCCTATCCTTGATGTGAGAAAAATCATTTACACTCAGAGGAAATACCACTCATAAGTAGATGTCTATTAAAAGTGTATGGTATGATGGATCATGTCTCTGTACTCGTTGTTAACAAAGGTATAAAGAAAAAAGAAAAACGATTAGTACAATTCCACAGTTCTAATTTTATAGAATGAGATTTCGATTACTTGTTTCAACCGTTGGAAAGTTATGACATAGATGTTACATACCTAACTAAATTGCTCGAGAGATTTTTTTAAAGTCTAAAATCATGGATTTAAAATGGATGCCTAACTTAAAACTGCTAATTCTACGTTGATCAAACTTATTACATTGGTAAATAATCATCCCTACATACTCTCGCGTAGTATAGTGTTGCTGCAAGTAACTCGCATCTATGTATTTCAATTGCGCGTTGTCATGGTTCTGTGTGGCGGGAACGCGGGTGTAGTTTTGATGCAGAGAAAAGGAATTATGACAGCGAGTATAGCAGTATTCCAATATTTAGCCCTAAAGCCATTGATGCCCTGAAAGTAAAAACAAGCTTTGTTAGTTTTACTTCATTTTAGCATATCTTATATACTCACCGTCTAAGCAAGTGAAGATCAGGGTTACTAATGTATTTGATACCATGAAGAGATGACTCAGTACCAAAGTCACGGAATTGGTCCAGTGATGTCTTCTTGTCTTCAGCTGCTGTCGATATGTGTTCCGGATCATTCATTTGGAATGCTGAATGTGATGGGAGCTTATTTTCGGGAGATGTTTCCATTTTTGTAAGCCTTCTAATACTGTATTAGTCTGAGATATGCTTCTTAACTATACGCTATGTCAAGGAGGGGTAACGATCGAATCAAATTAAATTTTCGTGGAGTCTTATCTCATTATAATACCTGCGCACCACCAAAATATTACATGTATGTCAAAATGTGTAGCACGCCTCGTGTATCATATTGACAGTGATCGCTTAGAGTAATGGCGACAGGAATCCAGTGAAGCGCTATAAATATTGGGCGACCCATTCTAGATATTAGCCTGGTTTCTTGATATTATGGGTTTGCTTCAAACAAACACGATTCTTTAATTAATGGTTTAAAGGTAGATGCAAGATTTATATTGTAGTATTTTAATGCCTAGAAATCACGGACTACCAAAAAGCATTTGACTCAACTGCACACAATTGATATGGACTATCATTAGACAAAGACAAAAGTACAAGATCTGAATATCATTGTAGCATTCTGTGCGGTAACCGTGAATTTAGGCGATATATTTGGACATGCCCCGTGCACTCGGTGTTAGGTTTTCGTTTGAGGGACAATTATTGAAGTTACTTATTCCTCTGCTAGACCCTGAGTTGGATGTTTCTCTCAGTCTCAGCACTATGCATCATCTATGTTGTGATGGCTGCTTTACTGGTTAGGTTTTATATTGTGAGTTTTATTAACTCTAAAGATGAACTCAGACGTGTATTTTAGTTACTGAGTTTGAGTTGGATTAACCCTGGGTTTTTGGGCTGGATTTGTTTTGTAAGTACTTCAATAAACCTACACTTACATTGAAAATATGATCGATGCTCATGTGTACTTATTGGTTCAATTTCCGCCTTTTTCCCATTCATCGTGCTGATTGTCTTGCGAATGCCCTTTTCCCAGCTTAAATTTCATTAATAACTACCGTAGTTTGGTTACCACTCGACCTTGTAAATTCTAACAGGGCATTCTATTCAAAATAACACAATACTTTCTGGGGTTGTTTCATTTAAGAATTGTACGATACTCACCGTCTAAACAAGTGAAGATCAGGGTTACCGATGTATTTAATACCATGAAGAGATGACTCGGTACTGAAGTCACGAAATTGGTCCAATGATGTCTTCTTGACTGCAGCTGTTGTCGATATGTGTTGCGGACCATTCATTTGGAATACTGAATGTGATGGGGGCTTGAATTCCATCTTTTATAAGCCTTCTGATACTTCATTAGTTTGAGATATGTAATCATTGCTTCCCAATTTCGTGGAGGCTATTTCATTCATGCGTGCCACCAAATAGTACATGTATGTCAAAATGTGTAGCACGTCTCGTCTATAGTGTTTGCAATATTCACTCGGGGTAATAGCGGCATGCGGCAGCAGGTCAGCGAGGCGCAATAAACATAGATTGAGAGTCTGGTTTCTGGCTACTGGGTTTGCTTGAAACAAATATGATTTTTTTAACATGCAGTATTTCCATCTTTTAAAGTCTACATTGTTTTTTTTTTTATTTATCGTTAACTTGGTTGATCTGACCAATTTTTTTTTTCAAACTGAGCTATGAGCTAAAACATTAATGTAACACGCCTTTCTACATTTTTTACAAGTGCTTAAAAATATCTTTTTTTTAAAGATTGAGTAAAATTATGTCAAGCTATATTACTTACCTTTAATGCTGAATACGCTTTGATAATTTTATGTGATGATATACATCATACAGTATTGAATCCCTGCCATTAACGTTACTTAATGGACACGAACTAACGCAAGCATATATCCTAAACAACAGAAATTAATTTAGTAGGTAACGCTTTCTGTGATACGTTTAACCCATTATTATCTAAAGTGCATCACATTGCAATATTTTCAATAAATATTATCAATGTTAGAACCAGCACAAATCGGTCGTTTGTATTTTTTTTATTGAACTTTTTCTAATAATTTAAAGAACACAGCCATTTAATATCACCTATCCGTCAGCTTCAATACGCCACCGTATGCTCATATATTCTGTGTAAAGGAATTCGAAATCATTTCGAAAATAGACTTATTTCCGAAAATGTCCATTCTTAAATGCTCTAAAAATATTTTCATGAGGGGTTCCTCACAAAGAATATGTGATTAGGAGCATTGAAGTCCTGCCTCATGCGCGAATGTGTTTTTATATTGGTGCTACTTTTACCTTGAGATCAATTTTACTAACTGACATAATTTGACTTGAACAGAAGCCTGCATTTTATTATGGTTATCAACGTTTGTAAAAGCAAAATTTTTACTTGTTTTATGTCAAGTCTGTCAGTAACTGCGCTCATATACTTCCTCGATCGTCGCAGCATCCAAACACATTCGACCACCACAATCCAACGACTCGTTGAACTAGTTCTAACCCTCAATCACTTTACTTTTTCAGGAAGAACATATCTGCACTTAAAAGTCGTGGCCTGGCTCAAACTCGACACAGCTATTCCTGTGTTCGTGTTGGGAATACTTTGAGGAAATGCTGTTCACTCCTATGACGGTCCCAAACCTACACTTTTCAAGCGCCACATAAGCTACCCAAGTCCGATCTCTCGCAATTCATTGAGTATGTCTCTTCGTTTGAACAATCTTTCACTTGGACCATTTCCGAACCTCAGTGAACTTCCTGGACCTCTCCATCTCAATTGACTCCGATCGCCTTTCTACCACCATCTTCTATAACCAACAGACTCCCCCAGTTATCTTCGATACTCATTAGCCACTCCATCTTTGCAAGGTGCCAATACCAACATTTCAACTCTATCGCCTTTATCTCCTTGTTTCACCCCACGGCTCTCCTGAGGAAACCATTTCTTCAGCCGAACATCGTATCAATTCTGTTGAGTAGGGCCTCCACTCCTTCAACCCAATGAAAGACTTCTGAGGACATGATCACATCCCGAGTCTTTAGGGCATCACCGATCGATACAGTCATCCGCCACATCATTATGAAAAATTACTTACCTGGCAGAAGCACCTTCCAGCCATTTCCATCGCCGCCTGGCGTCGGTACAGATTGTATCCAAGTATCTGTTTCGCGCTACCGATCGATAATATTGACTCACCTGGCATGTCACCCTGTCACAGACCACGGCGCAAGACTTCTCAATACGTTCTAAGCACCCTGTACACGTGTTATGTATATTTCGTTGTAATGTATACCGAGCGTAAGTAATAAATTTTTGAGGTTTATGTAATAAAACGCGTAATGTCATAAAAATTTACGCGTAATGTAATAAAACAAATTGACGCGTAATGTAATAAAAATTTTCGTGTATGTAAGCAACAACTTGACGCCGTAATGTAATACAAATTTTGTGTAATGTAATAACAAAAATGACGCGTATGTAATAAAATTAACGCGTTATGTCATAACATGGCATTTCGTATGTATTATTTTGACTTAGTCATGCATAGTGATTCCTGAATGTTTGCGACGTTGTGTGTGTGTGTGAGGATTCTGTTTGTTGTGAGAGTGTGGGTGTGGTGGCGCTTGGTGTCCGTCGGTCTTGCGCGCGCATGTGTATGCGTCCGTCGGTTCGTCCGTTTGGTCTTCCTAGTATTGAATCGAATTTATTCTTGACCTTAATCTTGGTGGATGTCTTCTGCTCTGTGTCACTACTTAAGGGATGGCTGTTCTGGGTGACCCCCCACGGCCCCACCCCCCTGGTGTTGGGGATGGGAAGGGACAACGGGTAGGCCTACACATACCTAGCCCGCTTCGCATTGGCTAAAACTGCTAAGTGTCTTCCCCCCACGTTTTCCTTGACGTAAGCTAAGGTTCTGAACATATCGCACGATGTCTTAACC
>JAMKCH010016145.1:0-23638 GCA_023653785.1 Ophioderma brevispina
GGGGAGAGGTAAACACAAAACTCCTTAAAATAAGCCCTATGATATTCTCCGTCGTCGTGGGACAAGTCCAAAAATCACAGGGACGATCCGTCTTAACCAGCTGATAGTTTCATCATCCCAGGGTGAGCAGGCTGGGAATCCTTTTGGGGACTTGTAAACCTCGCAGTCATCTATAATGTGGTTAATGGTTTGTAACTCTCCACAATCGCAGTTTGGTGGATGGTTCTACTCCGATTCTTGTGAAGGAAGTTCTTTCTACGACCAACGCCAGTTCTGAGTTCGTTGAGGTTGACCCATGCTTTCCTATCAAGGTCACAGGCCTTTGGGCTTGCTAGATGGGGCTGTCCACAATAACTTGCTTTAGGTTCAAAGTAGAGGATGACTTGCTCATACCATCTGTCATGAATCCAAGATGATCGATAGGGTTACTGTGACTGCAGTGTCATTCATGGATTGGGTAGCAAAGTGATTCCGTGGAATTGCTCTGATCCTCAAAAGGGGTGTTGGTGGTGGATTGAGGGACTTACCAGGGTCATACATTTCTTGGCGAGCTTGATCGTTATGAAAGGTTCCTCTTTTAAGGTTTGCAGGAGCTATGCCAGAACAGGGAATTGGAGGTATTCGACAGGCGTCGGCAAAAAAGGCAACCCACTAAACAAGTTCATTGCATCATTCAGACCGACATCAATCTTGCTGTGGGAATGTACGCTGTGACTCCATACTGGTGCAGCGTATTCAGAAGTGGAGTATTGCCAAGGCAAACAGGGAGTATGTAAGGTGTCAAAGGATGCACCCCATCCAGTTCCTGCGAGTCTTCTGAGGAGTTTGACACAAGACTGAGTCTTGCCAGCGGGACCTGCCTTGGTTTGTTGACTGAAAGTAAGGTTGCGGTCCATTGTGACGCCAAGGTTACTTCCGGTGGTTGGGTCATGTTGACAGTTTTTCTCCATCTAAGAGTGCTGTTTAGTTCTCTTTTTTGCGAACAGATTTTGCAAAGGTTGGAAAAAAAAGAGCTGACGGTCTTGGGTTTGCTGAGTTTCAAGTTTGACATCGTGGGTTGGAAGGAATTGGCTTACAGTGGTTAGGCTTTCTGCAACACTTTTTTCTAAGGGACTTCAAAGGAATCAGCAGCTAATCCAAGTGCCGTGTCGTCTCTGCGTAGGAGTTGACTGCGAAACCTCTCCCTTTGGCATATCTGAAGACGTAGTGTGAAGAGACTGGGTTGCTAGCGACAGAACCCTTGTGGGGAAAACATTCCGAAGTTTGCGCTTACTACTGCGTTGCAATTTGATGGTCTCCAGGACGAACGATTGTCTGGATGAGCAGGATATTGAATTGTACAAAAGCTGTGACATCAGGAAGATGTTGGTAGCTTTGAGGTAGAGGACCTGCGGTTGCCAGGACTGTTTATAGTACGCAAGGCAGTTAGGTCAATGGAAGACTTCGCTCCAAACTTCTGATTCTTCTGGAAGGCTCTGTCTCGATGTCATAAACTAGTCTTTGCTATCTGATCAGGTTGTTGATTTAACTCTTCGAAATCCAGGATTGGGTTGCGGTGGTAAATTTTGCCTGGACCGTATCATTGATCCTGCCGAGTATCAGTCGCTCAAGAAGCTTATAGATGTGAGATTGTAGCGAGATGGGTCTGTACTCTTGGGGTCATTTTGCTGGTTTTTGGGCTTTCCGGATTGCAATGACCTTTGAAGTCTTTCATCTCGCGGGAATAGTTGATTGTTCCCATGGCCAGTAGAAAGAAGAGTTGGAGCCATCGCACAGCTTCGTGTGCCATATTCTTCAAGACTTCTGTATGGATGTTGTCATTGCAGGAGCTTTCCCCTTCGTGAGACTTTTAATTGATTTTCGGTTATCTCATCGTAGGTGAATGGTTGGGACATGGGGGCTTGATGACTGTGGAGAGGTTTGTAGAGCTGTTTAACTCTCTGCATTAACCGCACGAGAGTGGGCTTTCTCCTGTGGAGTGTGTCTTGCCACTTTCCATTGTGACAGTACTGAAGCGATGGAGTTTGCAGAGACAGGACACTGCCTTAGCGGGACAGCTACGCCCGGTGATCTTTGTTGGGGTGGGTGTTCCAGGCCTTTGCGGCTTGAGTGGGTTAAGTGTATATTAGGATATCTCCTCCTCCATCTGGTGCGTCTCTTTTGGCCAAGCAGATCCAGTAGCTGGTCCCTTGTCTTTCTCTCAGAATCCGCAGTTGGTATTACATACGCTTTGGTCATAACTCTTTCGCATTCCTTGTCCCAACAGGGGGCGTAGGGATTCCTTCTACTCTTGGAATGGAATGTTTAACTGCTTGGTGGAGCATGGAGCAGAAGTCAGAATATGCATCGTGGATTTAGTGAAGCCGTGTCTGGCAAGCGTGGATGCATTCGCTGGTGATTTTGTTTGAACTTCGACCAGTTGCTTTCTGAAATTCCATCTCTTTTCTGTAGAGGCTGGAGATCGTGACCTTGATGTCACAGGTGACCAGGATAGGGCAATGACATGATCTAGGGAATCTAGGGAGGATCGTTCTGGAGCAGCGGGATCGGATGCGCTGGGGACTGTTGACAGGTCGGGACGTTCCATGTCCCATGACTGCTAGAATAGAAGGTAGTGGATCCTTACTATCAAAACAGCATTGGTCTGGCTTCAATCCATTCAAGAACCACTTTGCCATTCTTGTCAGTATTGGAAGTTATCCCCATGCTGTATTTCTACATTGCAATCTCCGCAACCGAAGGACCTCCGCTGAACTACTGGAAGGGAGTAGAAGTCTGCCTCCGCTGGTGGTGGCTTATAGATGTTGGGAAGTGGGTTCCCATTGCTTCAAATTTTATAATCCATGATCGGCGAATGTTCATTTGAGATTGCAGGGTTGATCGCCTTTATGCTTGCTTCACTAGGAAGCGATCCCATGCTTGTTGGGCGGAATGAAGCAAATAATGTCAAAACCTTTGATTTGCAGCTTCTCTTCAGATTCGTCAGTGAGTTTCTTGGAGGAGGATGATATCCACTCCGTTCTCCCTGGAGAGGTGTAGATGATTCACGCTTGCCTGGTGTGATACCCTCAACTTAGCCTTGCAGGATACAAACTTTGGTGCTTGCCCTAGGGAAAGTTCCTCTGTGAGTAGCTCAGCCGCCTAGATTTGAGGGTGGGTCTTCAAGATGTTCACTGTGGGGTTTTAAAACACGATGTTTGGACTTAAGTTTTGAATCATTTAGCCCCAACAGGTGCTGTGACATTAACGGCCCCGGAGAACTTCACATGACCCCAACTGATTATCTGCTCCTCCTCTACTAGTGTTTATGTGTATTTACCAAGGAAACAAAAGGTTAGATTATGATGTAATATGATGCAGGTAGAACCTTCGAAGCGACGCTCAAATCCCTTTCATTCTGTCATATTTTTACCAATGCATGCAATAATTCCATAAAATTACCGTTTGGAAATCCCAAATGCCCAATCGAGCAGATCATCATTCCGGCCCCCCTGTTTCATAAGTCGTTTTATTCTTTTCTACTTCTAGCCGAATAGTATGACAGCTTTGGTCAAAGAAATGTTTGTTTGCCGAATCCAACCAGCCCCGCCAAATATAAAAAAATCAGAATTTTTTTGTCAGATCTCGCCTTTTACGTGTAAACCAATGGCAACGTCTAAAATTATGATTTCTTGGCCACCCTCCCCCGAAGAAATTAATGAATTTTAAAAGGAATTAAAAAACTTAAAAACATTTAATTTTAAATTTTAAACATATTTTATCGTATTGTTTAATTCCACGCATAATTTTTTAAAATGATCAAGCACAACATTATCTGGTTTTAATGTTAGGAAAACAAGTACATAAACACTAAATTTGCGAGAAAATAAATATCTTTTATATCTTTTACTTTGTCATTAAACCAAGTTTCACACACGGCAGCTATATCTATGTGAGAATCTTTTACCAGCGTTTCAAAGTTTGTCTATCTTATTTTCAAGGAAGTATCGTTAGTTAGAGAATGGATTGTAATTGGGTTTACTTTTTCCAGAGGAACTTTATTGCCAATTGATATTTTTGTCAAAACTCATAAGGTCTGACAGAGCCTTGCCTGGTTCAGTTCGTATTCGTGCCTCAGGTGTTTTTCACTCACGTTGGTGCCTAAGGGGGGCTCCTAAGGAAACCACTTTCCTATTGAATATTTTTCAATGAAACTCATACCACCTTTGAGGGGGCAAAGACAAGGCCCAAAGATGTCATATAAATGAAGTTCCAGTTTATCGTCTGGAAATTAGGGGGCAAATCAATTGTTTTCGAAATGGGAAAATTCGCTCAAAAGTAACATGAGTTTTCGCGCCCCTGCGTCCCACAGCATACACATTGCAAATCATTTTGGATGTTTATATCTGCTCTAGAAGGACCCCTTTACATATATTTAACACAAACATTACCATTTTGTACATTCTTTTATTTTTTTGTGGGTACAAACTTATTTGCCATAGGTTTGTATAGCCATGGCGCGCAGTCCTCGATGATGGAATCACTTCTTTTCAGTACCTAAAGGGTTAATTATTTTTTCTGATTAATGTAATTAATTTTGTTTCATCCATATGAACATACATAAGCAGAAAAATATTTCTGGCAACAGGGTTTGTAATTTTTATTTTTATAAATCACTACTCCCATTGGTGCCTAAGAGGGGGGGTTCCTAGGGAACCCAAGCGCATCAATAAGCGCAAGAAGCGCATCACTAATTGACACTAATTACTAAAATTGAGAAATATCGAAATATTTTTCACGAATATTTTTCATGACTGAGAAATATCCGCAAAACATTAAATCTTGGGTACTATGGACCCCCCCCCCCAGGCACTAAGTGTTAAAACGGGATATGTTTACGACCCGAATTCCGGCCTTTTTTCCTCTACGACGCTTTCTAATACCCAAATCAGTTATATGATGGAATAGTTCATCCGATATCGGGTATTTGAGCTTTCAATGAAACGACTTCTTCTCTTGTATATGATATAATTGTACTACAGTCTGTGTTGACTGTGGTCACGGTAGCCATCCTCTGTATTGATTGTTACATAATCGGCATCGTTACTCATTATGTGCATGGTCTTCTGTTTTTTTGTAAAAATTGGTTTTTTAATTTGTTTATTTTTACATTCTGACATTGGAAAAGTTCAAGTCAAATTTCCCCGCATTTGGAGTCAAATCAGTCAGAAAATGTGACCTTCCCCGACAGGAAACACCATTCAAAAGACGTTGGATGAACAAACAGGCAAACAAGACACAAAGACGCGGCACAAAACCCCGGCTGAATTCACGAGACATCTTGGCCGCCGATGTTTACCGCGCCATCGCAATTACAAGCCGGCGTTTTCAGCTATTGCTGCCTGCTGGCATTTTTAATACCGTGGAATAAATAATAAAAAAAAATCTCCAACAGAATGGAGAATTAAAATAATTCCTTGTTTAATATCGGACTTAAAATTGATTACAATATTTTTTGTCCTGTTTTTCCCGTCGATTTTTATCCTCCGTAGAGTTATGGTAAGAACGAAAAGGGGGATCAATGAGGGTCGGTATTTTTTAAACCTGTCAGACTATAGATTTTTCATAGCATTCAATATGTGTCTATGCTTAGTCTATAACAGCTTCACTAAACTGATTCCACTAACTAAATTAAAGGCTGACTTGAGCTTTCGCTTAGTGTGCACTCCTTTCAAACAAATTAGATTCTCAGATAAATATTAGTTTTTGTATACGTGATCCACTACCGGAGCTTACTAAAAGTTTGCAGAAAAAAATTGCTCAAAATGATGTTTGGTCTTTCCATTTGTAAAATTGAATTTCAGTAGTTTGGAGGAATCAGATAAGCAGCAATTATGCGAGAGAATAAAAAAAATGGAAATACGTTTTTTAGCTTATAAATCAAAGAAAGTATAGGTACCAATTCCATATAACTAGTTCAATGTAGTAACAAAAACACAATAGTGAAATAAGTATTTGGAGGAATTTGTCATGCCGTCTCCGCGAAGACATACAGCGATGACCTCTGAAAATCTACACCACACAGCTATTGTGGTTTTATACCAGTACAGAATAAGCAAAGTTCAATCTATTTGTATTTGAGATCAAACTGTACATGAAATGGTGCACAATATTACGTTTATAACTCTGGGATATTCAGATGGAAAGCTAAATTGATTGGCAAAATCTGAATGTATACGCATTGTATGAAATTACAGAATCCATTTATTTGTCTGGCCATTTTTTGTCTGTCCAAGCTTTCTGCCTTAGGCTTCTCGATAAGTTACTGACGTGGGCTGAAGGACTACCTGATTGGCCTGCTCCCCAGAGTCATCCTAAACGGGATGGTAACCAGCAAGAAAAGGCGATCAATGCAGGTGTACACAAGGCTCAATCTCGACACTCTCTTTTTATTATATTCAATTGACGACATTACAAAAATCCTGAATCCATCCATCCTCCTCGCAGACTATTCACACTTAGACCTTCATAAAGTCAAAAGAGTACAGAATCCCAGCTGCTGCCTCCCTCAACAAAGACTTGCAGGAAAATACGTCTTTGGGCAACTTCATGGAAAGTACTTTTCGGTGCGCCCAAGTGCAACCTGTAACAATATCAAACAAGAAAGATGCTGTACAGGCCATCCAAGTCCTCCCTTCTTTGTGTACATCTAGAAGAGGTCTGACAGGGTCGATCTCCTTGGCATCTCCATCATAACGACCTGTCATGGTACCAAATGGCTAAAACTGCCATTCAGCGACTAGGATTGCTCCATGATAGGGCTGTTTATAACTCCATGGTTTCGATCCAACATGTAATATGCAAGCTCAGCATGGTGTGGAGCATCACCTACTTCACTATCAACTAGATGCCATCCAGAGACGTGCCATTTCCATCATTGGTTATATCCCCGAGATTGAGCTCACCACTCATCACATCCAACCACTTGGTCATCGTAGGGCAGTTGAATTTGTCACTCTTTTCCACTGCAGGTTTTTATGGACAAGCCCGATCTCCTCAGCCACCTGCACCTGATCGGCTTTCTGTGATCCGCGCTTAGGCGTCATTCAGGTCTCATGACCTTGCTGTGATAGTCTCATGGTCCAACTTGGTCTCCCATAGAAGATCATTCTCCCCATTCTCTTAGACTTAGTGTGGAATGCCCTTTCCGCTCCTGTAGCATCAAACCAGGACTTGCAGAGTTTCAAAAGGGAGTTAAATCGCTATCTAGGCGCCAAGCCGTCAGCGTTACTAATTAGATAACTGCTGTTAATTAATGCCTAGATTTGCCTTAACATAAAAAAGTGCTGCCTTATCTTTAATACACGTACGGATTTCAAACCAACCACTTGCAGGTTATGTTAGCACATCCATGCCAGTCACAAAAATATGATATTTTTAATGATTTGTTGTTGTTTCGGATCAGCAAATCACTGCTTATCCCTTTAATGCCGATTTCGGCAACCTCCAACTCTAGTATTGAACATCAGGCGTCCTTCCTCCTTCCTCTCCCCCACCCCGCTAATTCCCATACAAAACAATACAAATATGACAAGAGGTAACTTTACTCTGAATTTTATCACCCAACTAAACATCCTAGATAGTGCACACTATACTTTCCTGGATTGCTCATACTCACAGCTACATTTTAACACCATTTCTTTTCAAAATCCATGCATTTTGAAAGTTCGGCCTCCTGTACAAAGACCAATCAAAAGTTCAATGACCTTTATCACATTTTCACCCATATCTCTGTAACTGAACATCACAAATATGCGAAAGTATATATTTTCTTATTCCTTATGATGAGACAAATCATTTAAAATAGTTTTTAAACTAAATCAAACCACTTTATATGATTGACCTCTTTAGATCCAAGATGGCCGCCAAACGGACCCTGTGGGACATTGATTTTGGTAGCATCGGAATTCTTTAATGAATATGGTATCTTAAGAGTTACTAAAAATCATGTTAGAGTTAGTTTTTAAGGGGGGGGTGCATGGGAACCAGTGTATTGACCCTTTTTTGATAATATATAAACAATATTTTTCTTCAAATAGAGTTGTGCTCAAAATTGTGCTAAAAAAAGAATCACAGGCCCAACACTCACAGGTTATATGTTGACTATCGATTGAACTTTCATGACCCCTACAACAGACCTTTAACTCCATTTTGTCAAAATCTAAAACAATGTCTTCTGCAAATAAAATGCTATATGGCATACTAAAAACAATTACTGGCCTGGACTTATATGGGTATGCACGACCTATGTGGGGTATGCACAGATCACCTCTACATGAATGTAACATTTGACTCAATTTTGTCAAATTCTATACACCTGCAAATGCCGTGATCCTCAAGCTTAATCTAAAGAAGCACTGGCCCACTTTTTGCTTATTTTTTGATAAAAAGGTCCAAAATTAGAGAAAATTTGACAAAAAGGTGCACTTTTTGGTGATGAGATGTTCAAAAAGTCCAAAAGATCATTTTAGGGGGTTAGGTCCACTTTTACCAAAAAAGCTCCACTTTTTTGAAGTCCCGCTCCCAAAATAAATCCTGCATATGGCCCTGCATTCCCTATCTCAATTGATAGGTTACTGCTTCTGCGATGCACTCATTCTTCATTATAAGTGAATAATTATAACCTTTTTGAATTAAATACAAATGATTTTTCTTTTGATTTTGTTATATTGTCATTATTTTAAGCCAGCAGTCCCATCAATAAGAATGTAACTTGCCCTATGACTAAATAATGATCCAAGGTGTTGTTTGTTAGTTTTTTTACCAGGTTTTTACCATTTCTGGTTTTTCCACTTTTTGCCAAAAAAGCCAGACCTGCCGATATGAAGTGCACTACTGCTGGGATGGAAATGGCCCATGACCATGCCCACTCTTACCATTCCAAATAAGTAATCAGAAGGTGGAATTTTATCATTTTTAAGGCCACCCCATGAGCACTTTACAAATCTTTATGACTGATATGTGTTTATGCAAAGTGCTTGTGCAACCACCACAGTCACTTTTACTAAGTAAAGATGCTTCACGGTGATATGCACATGACCGTGTTCGTTCCTTTTCACATGTTCTCGGTAAAACTGAATACCCCTATTGTGGTGACAAAGATTTTGTACAGGTATAGCCAGACCAGAATCTCCTTTTTATACATCTGTGGACATATCACTAAGATTTTCCTTCATCTGATCCTGCAATATAGGTATCAAATAACATTACTCAAATTATAACATTTCTCTTTCAGATATGGACCAAAAACAGAAGAAACCATGGACAATGCTGATGCCTCTAGTGTGCAAATACTGCAGACGACAATTTGACAATGTAATATGTTATCTATCTCATGTTCACTACCATGAGAAGAGAATCAAACCATATTGGTATACTAGAGAGAACGCCTATGCCACAAGAAGTCATTCCAAATCTTATAGTGAAATAAGATTCATTACCCAAAGTCACAAGACAAGACATGCAGGAGAACAATCCTTCAAATGCCAGTTTACAGAATGCAAATTTTGTGAAATAATTAAATTGCTCAAATAATTGAAAAGAAAACACATGAAATGACACACAAAGGTGAAAAAATACATAAATGTAAGCACTGTGAGAGGCAATTCACTCAATTTGCTGACAAGAAAAAACATGAAATGACTCATACAGGAGAAAAATTGCACAAATGTCAGTACTGTGAAAGTAGACTTCTTAGAGAAAATCACAAGAAAACACTTGAAATGAGACATAGAGGAGAGAAACCCTATAAATGCCAGTTTTGTGAGAAGAGATTTACCCGAACTAATTCCAAGAAATACCATGAAATGACACACACGGGAGAGAAACCATACAAGTGTCAGTACTGTGAGAGGAGGTTCATTCGATTTGCTGA
The DNA here is from genome assembly GCA_023653785.1 of Ophioderma brevispina. Classification (NCBI taxonomy): domain Eukaryota; kingdom Metazoa; phylum Echinodermata; class Ophiuroidea; order Amphilepidida; family Ophiodermatidae; genus Ophioderma; species Ophioderma brevispina. The sequence continues at coordinate 9,914 of JAMKCH010016145.1, forward strand.
CAAGAAAAAACATGAAATGACTCATACAGGAGAGAAACCACACAAGTGTCAGTACTGTGAGAGGAGGTTCATTCGATTTGCTGACAAGAAAAAACATGAAATGACTCATACAGGAGAAAAACAGCACAAATGTCAGTTTTGTGAAAAAAAAATTACCAAAGCTAATGACAGGAAACGCCATGAATGACACACACGGGAGAGAAACCATACAAGTGTCAGTACTGTGAGTGGAGGTTCATTCGATTTGCTGACAAGAAAAACCATGAAAAGACTCATACAGGAGAAAAATGCACAAATGTCAGTATTGTAAAACAAGATTTTTTCAAATTAGTCACAAGAAAACACATGAAATGAAACGGAGAGGAGAGAAACCATTTAAATCGTCGCCCACATCACATACTGTCTTATCTGACGAAATGCTGTTTTCTAGAAAATCGCCATTGAAATTCTACCAGATTTCATGTTTGTACTATGGAATTAAACATTACAATTTACTTTTTAATTTTGCATTATGAAGAAAACATTCTGAAGTTTAAGTTTTAACCTTGCTGAGTTTTGAAAGTGCAACTGTATTCCTGATATAAAGCTACAAAGTCCTATTTCTGTATGTGAAACGCCAAAAAGTCGTATTTTCACATACGACGCTAATTTCACCGTTATATTCCAATGCGTTCAGATAGATCTCTATGTGAAACACGTCATGTTCACACACGAAGCAGATACGATGCACATAGATCTGTATGTGAAAAGCGAGAAAAGCTTGTTTTACGAACAGCGTTAATTATATGCCCATTGAAATTCCGTGTAAATGAAACATACGACAGTATGTGATATCGCGATATGCAGTTTTGAGCTTATTGACCAAAATTAATATCACACTTATTAGGTCACTTTCAAGATTGTAACTTTGTGCATGTATAGACCATAACATTATAAGTACATAAGCAAAATATCTCAAAAAAGTAAAAAATGTCAGAAAGACAGTATGTAATGTGGGCGACAAAATACCAGTTTTGTGAGAAGAGTTTACCTGATCTAATGACAGGAAACAACATGAAATGAGACATAGAGATGAAAAACCACACAAGTGTCAGCACTGTGAGAGGAGATTCACTCGATTTGGTGACCAAAAAACCATGAAATGACCATACAGGAGAAGGACTGCACAAATGTCAGTATTGCGAAATTAAGAAAAAAATACATCGCGGTCCCAGGACCGCGAGTGTCGTCTGCCGTCGCGGATTGTGAATGGGGCCAAAGGTCACAAAGGTCACCAAGGTCATATGAGGTCACCAACATGTCACCCCACCCCACCACCTCCTTTCCACCAAGTTACATCATCGTAGCCCTTATGGAACTCATACGGCATGCAATATATTAAGGGTTCACATTTTGACCGGCCAAAGGTCACATGAGGTCACCAAGGTCACCAAGGCCACATGAGGTCACCAACATGTCACCCCACCCCACCACCTCCTTTCCACCAAGTACATCAACCATAGCCCCTACAGAACTCAACGGCATGCAATATATTATGGGTTAACATTTTGACCACAGACACACAGACATACCCATAGTATCCCTATGTGCCCACTGCAATTCTTGCAGACGAACAAAACAACAGAGGACACTTTACATGTAAGTTTTGTCAGAAGACATAAAAGGCTTTCTAGTTCTAGCAAGAATTATCAGGAAATGAAATAACAGGTGAAAGATCTCACAAATGCCAGTATTGTGAAAAGAGAATCATTACCCAATGTCAAAAGAAGACTTATTGATAAGAAGATTCATATTGGTGAAAGCCCTCACAATTGTCAGTATGTGAAAAGATTCATTCATTACCAAATTAATCGCTAACAAATGAAACGATACACAAACATAAATGATCTTAAGGTTATAGAGGATATACTTAGGAGCAAAAACATGAATATAATTTGTACTGAGGTCAGTCCTTGTGATAGTATTTGGGTCTGGGACGTTTTGGGTATTTATGTACCCCTTGTACTCTCGATGCAATTGTTTTTTGGGGGGGTATCGGGGAACCCAATCACTCTGCATTCATCACCAATTGGAACTGAATTGACTGCACAAAATCTATTGACTTCAGATATTATTTTCACCCAAGTCTTAGCAAACCAATTTTGTCATTTTTTGGATCAAAAAAAACACCTATGAAGATGTACAGCATTCAAAATAATAGAATATACCTGTGACCTACAGTTTGATTTGGTTGTCTTTTTTAGTGTAATCGCCCTTCACATACCCTCCCAAAGGGGAAATGTATAGAGCGGGTTATCAGATTTTTATCATCTGAACCATTAGCCCATTAGTATGTGTCCTAATCCATCTCACAAATTAAAGTAGATCAAATTTCTGTGTAACTCCGGGTTGCCCGTGCTAGCTGATTTGAGCTAAGCTGAAAACCTTAGCGCAAGTATTTCCGAAGAATTGTACAGCTTATTTGATTTTGTCTCTCATATTATAACATTTCCCTTTCAGAGATGGTCGATTTTCATGAAAATGGTGCATTTCCTCCAGAAATTTTGGTGTCTTTGGTTAATAATCTTTAAACAATGCTTATTGGAAGAAAACGTAATATTTTGATAAAATCCGTGACTCATTTGGGCTAATATATTTGCATGCCTTTCCGTTTTCTTTTCTATGAGATATGTGCCTTCAACATCGAAACAATAGAAAATTGATGTCCGAAACCCAATATCAAAATTATTTTAAAAAAAAAAAAAACCATTTGCAAACTACTTAGCCAGCTGACTCTTCCGAAGTTATCCATGTTCTTGTTGCCAAACATGTGTAGAAAATTATGTAATGAGTCTTTCCTTGTATTCCAATTTATTGTTTTAAATTTTTGAAGTACAAAACTATGATTGGCCGTGCAAAACCTTGTTTATTACGGTATCCTTCACAAAGCAGTGCTAAGTTTGGAAACTTCTACTAAGATATTATTGGCATCTTAGGTAAACACCCACACAATGCGGCGTTGGAAATATGTTTTATTTTCAAGTCACAATGACTTTAAAATTCTAAGGAAATGTTGACCTTTTTAAAAAAAATGCACCTTTTATTTAAGGAACATATGTCAATAAGGATTTTTGTAAAAGCACCGTTGACTTACATCATAAAATATATGTACATACATCACCAATTCCCACGAAAAAAATAAAACATTGATGTAAAATTAACTAAATAGGGCATTTTAATTTTTGGTTTTTTTGACATACGAGAAAAACTGGGTGGATTTAATTCGCCCACGGCTTCATTGATCCAAAAAGCGCCCCCCAACTCGTGACGTCAAAGTGATGACCAAAACAGCGTGTGGACCTTGAATTGTTAGTGCTGACACTGTAATATTGATGGATTAAAGAAGTAAAAAGTCTAATAAAAATTAGAAAAAAAGTTACCGAATGACATATTTTGTCTTCATTTCGTTGTGTTTTAATTATTATTGAAGTGAAACACTGAGATATGATGGGTCACACGACGTAAATATGGATGGTCATCACTTTGACGTCACAATTTGCCGCGATGTGGATTTGTTCGGAATCGTTTTCGAGTAAGCTATTGGGCGGGAAATAAAAAGGGACAAAAATACTCAACAAATGGGCCAATTTTTCAACTTATTTTGATTTATATGTAATCTACGTACTTAAGCTTCCATCCATACCAAATTTTCCAAATATTCAGAAGCATGGCCATATTTAATTAAGGAAGTGTATAAACATTATTCACATTCTCAGCAACCAAACAGCTATTAATTATAATCAGGATACTCTTACGTCAATGGAGATGTAAAAATGGTCAAAAAGTTTACTACGTTATTGGGTATTACGTTATCGTTAATTACGTTGAATGCGTTTTAGTTGACATAACTATAATTTGGCTATAGAATGACATGGTGTCAAGGAAATGTATCTTTAGAATAAATTAGTAAAAACGTATTCTTTAATATTGTTTATTATAAGGTCTAACTTTTAGGCAGAATTCAATACTCAAGGATAAAGTAATCAACTAAACAAATTGGGCAATATTTTTGAGTTCAATTAGCTTACTCAAAATTTAACTTCTACAAATAAAAAGGTCCCGATAACCTCTCCGATAATGTATTAGTTGGGATATTTGTTGGTTTAAATTTTGATAACGTTAATAAACCCTAGTCTTTGCTGTACATTGTTTGTGTTTGTGTTATACTGTGCCAGTAACGTAAGATGTGTTGTTGGCAATATTATTTTTCCCTTAATAGATATTGTGGAATACTTAAAGTTAAAACATAAAACATCCATTTTTCAGACAATATTGTGGGTGTGTTCATCTCCAAAATGCACCAGTTTTCATGAAAATCGACCACCATACAAAAAACAGAGATGCCATGGAAATTGCAGATGCCAAATACTGTAGACAATTGACAAGGTACACAGTAGTTACTTTCATTTCATGAGAAGAAGCATTAAACATATGATATACAAGACAGAAAGCTGAGTATGTACCAAAAATCATTTCAAAATTTCAGTAGAGTGAAAGATAGAATTTCATTACCAGAAGTCACAAGAGAAGACACGCAGGAGATAAATCCTTTAAATGCCCGCCGTTCCTGAGAAAGATTTAACCAATTAAACCACCTTAGTAAGAAATCACACTTTGCATATCGGTAGAGAATATAGTTGTAGTAATAATTTCTTAGCCATAGCATGTGTGTGCATTGCTTGTTTTGTGAACTGGGTCTAATGCAAATTATAGTACTGGTTTCTAGTATTATACCGGCAAAGGTATTAATTGGCTCAATAGAAACGGTCCTTCTCTGGCATTTTCATGCTTGTACCACAAAAGTTTTTTTTTTTTTAATGGCATAATTTATCTTTCTTTTGGAAGGACAATGCCAGCTGAAAAAAAATCCAGTTAACGCCAATAAAACGCAGAGCGTTCCCGGTAGAGTGCGTATACCGGTGAGAAACAGGAAATGGCAACGCATGTATCACAATTTGTATCGCGGTGGGTTTGTATCTCTTGTTCCCACAAGTTCTGATTTACGTTCCCTTTTTAAAATGGTTATTATGACTTAAAATACTGCAGCACGACTGTACTTTGATTACCACCAAATAGGCGGGCCTCATAACCGTGTGAAATGATATGAACAATGTAGGGCGTAAGAAAACGCAAGGGACGCGTGTGTATATTATGTGTGGGACCGCGATATTGCAAATGCTCGAGTTACATCTGTTTAACTTTACGAACGGAACGATACAACCAAATAATTCCTCCTATTTGGTGTAAACAAAGTATAGGCAATAAAGACTGATTGGTGGAGTTGATATTCAGCCGATAATCAGGAATTTTGATCGGTTAGAATTTGAAGTGGCTTGCATAAAATACTACAGAAGAAATGACGGTTATATAACAAGCCACAATAAAATGCGGTTCACCTGTACAGATGAGCTTTTGCTGGGAAAATAACAGCCTGTGATGGTCCGTCACATTTTTCTAGAAAACGCTGCTCACTAGAAACTTCGCACTAGCGGCTATTCACCAGTATCAACAGATAAAAATTTTATCTGGATAAATCAGTCTTGTCAATAGAAACACGCTATTAGTGGAGCACCTTTTTGGCAGGGCAAGCTGGTGTAGATATAACTTGGCCATAGTAATAGTTGTAATGCCCCCACACTTAGCACGGGGAGGGGTTTATTAACTGGAAATTGAGGGAAATTGCAGCTTATTTTCAGAAAGAATTTTCATGAAATACTCAATCGTTCATAAGTCCTTGGAACACCTGTTAATAGTGGCAGCTATGCAGAAGAGATTATGTGGCTTGTTGATAAGGATTGTACCTAAACTTCTCCCCCCCCCCAGGTCAGTGTTGAAAATAATATGCAGGGATTGGGCCAAGTGTGTTGGATCATGCAACATGGAATTGAGGGGGTGGGGGACCAAATCTGCACAAATGTTCCAACCAATTAGGAACAAGCTTGTATGTTCCGGAGCCCATTTTTTGGCCTCAAATCAGTAATTTCATATGTGATTCCCCCTCCCCCGGGGCTACGACAATCCTAGTCAATTGATAGGTACTTTGCCTTAATGCTTAATTTCAAATGAACTCCTTGCTTCTTGATCATGTGGTAAATTTGGTGTGACAACAGTATAAAAATTATGCTGATTTTTAAACAAAATAATAAAATTAAAAAAAAAAGTACAATTAAGTACAGTACAAAAATTCAATATTCTTAATAACAAACTAAAAAATTTAAAACCGGGGAGGGGGGAAAAGTAAAATTAAAAAAAAAACAACAGAGAAAAATTAGTTTCGAAAAATGCATTTTAAATGTGAAAATACAAAATATAGATAAAATGAATTGCCTCCAAGAGTCAGGACCATAGGACCCATAGCAATTACAATTTCTGCCAAAAGGGATGGATTATTAAACATACCAAAAGATGCCAAATTGTCTGTGCCAAATTTAACAAAAAATTGCCATGTTCATAAAAAAAATTGCAACCTTTTTAGCATTTTGGAAAACTTTTGGGGTTCCAAATTAGGAAATGGACTCAATTTTCAACCAACTTATATTAGAAAAGTTATGACTGAGAAAATGTTGACTCTTTCCATACAAATTGAGGAACTTGAAAAATGGCCCTTTCTATATACCAAAATTTGCATGAAAAAAGGATTATTCGTATATAAGAAAGCTGAAATGAGACTCATGTTAGTGGTACATCCCCATATGGTCATTTGTGTTGAGTAACACCCTTTCCACAAGTTGTGTACAGTTTGTAGAATAAGTTACCACATGCAACATACATGCACATCCCATGTTACATGAAGTAAATCTAATGTATGTGCTCTGAGAATTTGCTGATATCTAGTCTATTATATCTGTTGGTAATTTTCTACGTTCATATCACAATCTGTTTGGAGCATGTGCCATCTGCACAAACAAAATGTGTAATAATAATAGAAGTCAAGTTTGGCTACGTGATTTGAACCATATGATAGAGCTAGTTGTTATTGCAGTGCAACAAGCATGATCTGTAAGAGAATTTCAGGAAAATATTCAATTGAATACTGTGTGAATAAACAAAGGGGATATTAGACACCTGACAAGTTTCTTGGTTAATATAAATCAATAAATCATGACTCGGCAAATGAATAAATTACTGCTTGAAAAAAAAAATATGTACATATGTATAACACACAAGGACTTCAATATGGACAAATAATAACACACAGATAATAACACACAAGGAATTCACTATGGACAAATACCTTATACCCGTAAATAACCTTTGACCTAAAATGCTATGAGCAACGAGCTTGAATAAATTAGAACGCGGACTGTTGGCAGGGTTATTGCCGTTTGTGTACAAAACTAAACTAAACCTAATGCTCTGAAATAAAGGACAAAATAGAAAACGTCACCAAGTGACTATTATTTTCAGAAAAATGTACTTATTTGTTCACAAAGAAATCGTGGTGTAAATAATATATATTTTTATTACAATTCAATAAACAATCCTCATATACTGTTCATCGCAATGAATGAAGCGGACAAACAAGCCTAAATCAAATAAATTCATTCAGGAAAGTGTTGCCAATTTGGGCCCATGAAGCCCAGTTTTTGAGCACAAAAAAATAGAGACACTTCCTGATAGTGAATTTGCTGAATTCAGGTTTTTTGTTTTGCGGCGAATACTTCCAGTTAGTAACGAAAAAAAACAAGGTCTGAAAACACGCTAAACTTAACAGAATGTTTAGTTAATCTTATCAAGCCGCCAAATCATACGTGGACTCTCAGTTTTTTTGTTTTACTGACATCTTCCGGAAGGGGTGTTAGTGTACAATTGCTGTGGTGTTAGCAAACGGCAAATGTTGACAATTAAGATGGCGATATCTCATTGACCGGGCACCAGAAGAAGACAGTGTCAGGTAAAGGCTGCGATCAAAAAATTCCACCTTTTGCAACAATTTCGAAATAACCACCCTCGCCTATTTTTTGTTACGACGATATTCTGCCTACCCTTCTGGAAGGCTGAGTTTTCATGTAAAATAGTAGGTTACCTCACCGATATCCAATGGTCACAACGCCGGCTTTCATAAAATCAGATCGTGTGCAGGACGATGTAAGTGTGATGTAATGGCTCGCGAGTCGGCTTCCTTTTCTCGCTGAGCAGGTGCTCTAATTTCTTCAAGCTCGTGGTATGAGTCGCTTCAATCTCCTTTCCCCATGGATAATATTTAAATCAAGTGTTAAATACTTGCAAATAGGAAGACTTTAAGCATTTACTATAGGTTAAAATCCAGCTTAACATTTTATAACCCTGACCCAATTTGACCCTACATGACCTATTACAATAAATTTTATGGGGCCTCAATTTTGACAGGGACAGGGATGTTTAGCCATCAACTCCAAACTTGGGGTCTTGTTAATGTGAGATATCATAAAAGTCGGGTCAATTCATGTGCATCCTATTTTTACACAAAGAAGAGAAGGATACAAAATGGGGGTCATAAATGAAGGTTATTAAAAAAATACACCAAGTAAAATTTAACTATCCTGTGTTTTATTTCTACGCTGTGGCCAATGAAGAAATGCACCTAAAGCAAGGATATCAAAAGGAGCTCATTTTGAGGAAGAACACCTTGTTTATTTACAACTTGCATGATGTACTGTGCTGGAAAGTCCCAGATCTTTTGAGAAAGGCAGTACATCACATGCCTATTACTAGAATGTGACCTTTAAAGTAAGGACAGGCATTGTGAGGCTTTGCATATCATACATCGCAGCCAAAAGTGAATTGCTGTGGTCGATTTAACAACTTGACAGCGGAGGGCGCAAGCACACAGCAGAAAGTTCTACAGGGCAAGATATGCCACTGAATATGGGTGCGTACTATTACTGATGATAGCAGAAATGTGTGCTTACTATTCTACTGCGATAGCAGAATATGAGTGTTTACTATCTACTGATGAAGTTTACAAATACGCATGGTTAGAAGGAAAAGGGCATTACTATTATCCCAGGGTACTGGTCCGCGGCCTATCACCCCCAACCCGAAAGGTGAGGGGGAAAGGCCTGTAACCAGTACGAAGGGAAAATAGTGTGCCCTATTTACGATATTAAAAACCTGTAGTATTTGTTTTATTACATATCATGTGAGGTTGTAGGGAAATAGTTCAATTTCCCTTAGGGAAATGCGATGCGTACTAGGCATCAGCCATTTAAATAGCAGGATTTGGGTCATGGAATATTCAGTGAGGTGTAATAACAGAATGGTGATATATATCATGATTGCAGTGGTTTGAGCCATGTGATAGTTTTCTTACTATCACATGGCTTGAAATATAAAACAGATGATATCATGATATAAAACAAATATTGAGGCCCATATTCGTGCAATAGAACATATCATCGGTCAAATTTTGACTGTCCATTTCCAAATGAAAGTCAAAATTTGACCTCATATATTTTACTATCAATATCTTATGACAATTCCAAATTTGATCGCAGAATATGGGTGCTTACTTCTCTAATGATGATAGCAGAATATGGGTGCTTAATATCTACTGCTGACAGCAGGGACTATGGGCTACTATCTACTGATGTAGCAGAATATGGGTGCGTACTATCACTGTGATAACAGAAATATGGGTGTATATTACTGCGGAAGACAGAATATGGGTATTTACTATTACTGCGATAGTGGAATATGGGTGCTTACTATCTTACTGCGATAGCAGAATATGGGTGCTTACTTTCTACGCTGATAGCAGAATGTGGGTGCTTACTACTAATGCTGATAGGCAGAATATGGGTGTGTACGATCTACTGCTGATAGCAGAATATGGGTGCGTACTATCTACTGCTGATAGACAGAATATGGGTGCTACTATCTACTGCTGGATAGCAGATATGCGGCTTACTATTACTGCTGATAGCAGAATTATGGGTTGCCTTACTATCATTGATGATAGCAGAATATGGGTGCTTACTATCTTTTGCTGATAGCAGAATTGGGTGTTTACTATCTTCTGCTGATCGCCGAATATGGTTGCCTTATCTACTGATATAGCAGATTATGGGGCCTATGCAAAATAATATAGATGTCTCCAAAGTCCCATGTGCATAACGTTTTATGTGGGCATTAGCGTCTCAAACTCAAAAAGTAAAAAACAAAGGGAGAATCATGAAAATAGACCTCCAAAATTCCACTCGGATTTTGTGTTGTGAATTTCACCAACAGCTCTGTACGGATGCCAATGACAGAGGCATAATTAAGGGGTTCGACAAACTGTATAAGTCAATTTTTTTGCGTGCAGTTCTTTTCGCGAATTTGGCAACGGCCTAACATTTCGCGAGTTATTGTCACACTTGTCAAAATTTGTTAACAGGAAATGTTCATTAAAGTTACTTATTGACCCCAAATATAACAAATTTGATCTACCTGATAGTGTTTCATTTATACTTTTTAGAGTTCGTGCTTCTTATCTTTCATGCTGAAACCACAATTTCGGTGGCGTGAGCCCATCTATTCTCTTAATTCCGGTGGGTACACACCATTCATGCCCCGGTTTTTCTTATTTCCCAGACCGATGTCTCTTTTGTCAGTCATTTCTCTAGTTATTTCAGTTGCGGTTCTCAATCGCAGTGCAAACTTTCTCCGAAATTCTAACGATTTCCCGACAGATGATAAGAGTCATACAGATTCCAGTGTGTTAGCCTCCTATATGAAGTTATAAGAAGTCCGAGTACGATGGGGGACAGATCATTGCGTGACACTGGTGAAAAATAATTATTTGTTATTTAATTCTTGAGTAAATACCCCCCCCCCCTTAAAACCCAGGTACCATGGGCTAATGACAATATTTTAGTTCATAACCATGCTGTAGTTATTGATACTCCAATCGTGTTTTTACCCCATCTCTCTAGGTTAATTGTGAAAATTAGAGCTCAAAGGTAAAATTGGAGATATACAGGTGACGTCAAAAAAAGTACACCAAATTGAGCAACATTTTCATGGAAAACCCTCTGTGTGATTCATATATCTTCTTTGTGTATACATTCCTGTTTGTTACTCTCATATAAAAATTACGGCAATAAAATTGATTAACGCGTTCGAAAGTGTTACGGCTGCAGAAGTGAAAGTACCCAATTGAAAGATCGAACCTTTAACACGCTAGAATAAGAACCCAAAGTACTCTGGTTGAGTTCAGTTTTGGGATTTGCAGTAAAAAAAAATAAACATATCCTTCATTTAATTACACATGGATAAATGTCAGGGAACACAAGTGACGTAACCAGTCTGTCGTTGAGGCGTGGAAGGGAGAGGGTAAGGGTGGGACCCCGCACTCAAATCTTTTCCCCCTCCTGCCCCAATAGAGATCAGGAAAATATAATTTATGTATTGTATCATATTACTGTGTTCACCTTTGCAAATGTGTTTTAGTGATTGCCCCAACAGTTAATGGTTCCCCCATCGCCTGGTCCCTCCTCTCCCAAATGTCTGGTTACAACGTTGGGTAAGACTGTAAAATGACCACCAGATATCAAGATAACATGTAGATGAAATCAAAATTTTCAGACTTGAAGCAACAAGTTGCAGCATTCTTTTTCAACTTGCTTATTTCCCGCACGTATAAAATTTGTAAATATAGGGCTGGATAACATATAAAGCATTGAATTTTCATTTTTAAATATATCGCTGTTTAAGTTAATCCTTAACTCTTAAGTATTCTACATTTCTTTCCAACACCTTTCCACTGCGTAGCATTGGAATACGAGGCGGCAAAGAATCACCAGTTAATTTATTTTGTAACCCTCAAGCGCACTAATGAGTAGTAATGCGCATGTTACAATGCAAGTCATGTGTCAATAATTTTGTTCGGAGTCAGAAAATGGGATACCGTTCAAAAGATAACTGTATCCTTTGATGCTCGAATTGATTTAACCAATTTAAAATGATTGTGAAAGCTGATTAAACATACCTATCTAACCACATGAATTAATTTGGTAAATCCATTAAGGTTTCTTCATAAAAAATCCCTCTTTTGGCTGTAACCTTTTTTTCTGACAAACTAAAAAATGATTTAAAAAAGAAAAAAATAAAAAACTTAAAAAAAGCAAAAAATAAAAAAAATAATATGTTAAAACAAAGAAAAATATAATGAAATTCCAATTCAGAATTTCAATTTTTTACCTTAATTTGTAAACGGAAGCTCCGCTTTTTTGTTGAACAAAAAGCAATAGACAGGTAATTTTTTCCTTGATTTAAATGTGTAGATTTCATTTTTAGCCCTTCCAAGGATATATACAAGAAAGGCAATCACGGGTTGTTCTGCTTTGAGAGATTTAATAAAGCCAGTGAGGAGAAAAATGGATACAAACTTTATGGAAAGGTTGATCAATTTCACCATCACACACAAGGGAACATAAGCTTTACAATGTCTCCACTGTGATGTGAAAGCAAATGACAGAACATTAACAGTGAAATAAACAAAAATTACTGTAAATAACTGTAAATACTGGAGCAAATCAAGCTGTTTGAAAGTCTTATTTATTATGACAAACCAGAATAAAAAAAATATTAATGACGACACACTTTTGACAACTAATTTACATTATTGCACTAAGTACATCGGGCAAATATGATTTAACACTCTATGGAGTTTGGGCATATAGAGGGCACTTTAACATACAAATTATAACTTTGTAGGCATATGGCAAGAATCCCACAGTGGATTTTTCTGATTTTTGCAGCAGTAATAGCACGTGCTGTTGTGCACGTCCTTACTTATATCAGTTGTCCAAATTGTGTCACCACTGCCTACAATTGCTCTAAAAATAAGAGACGATTTGCATGGGGTCAAACAGCTGTGAAATCATTTTAGTGTGAGAGTTTGACCTTAATGGTTGATTGTCTCCCAAGGGGTCTCCTTTATCTATTTGGTAGGGGTGTGTCCAGGGGCATACTGAATTCATTCAGCCAGGAAGAGGGAATTCCCAAGTCTTCCTGGCGACCTGCTCCCACCAGTGCTTAATGGGACCTAATGCACGAGAAGTGAAATTCACATTAATTTAGCCCAAGTTTAGGCCAAAGTTGATCCCATCCCTCAAAATTTGGGATGAAAATTGCTAGTTACTGACATGAAACTACACATGCCAGTTCTGAAACAGATTTAATATTCTCGCCTAAAAGGTGGTTTTTGGACTGCCATTTTGAATCGTTACAACCAATTTTCATTGGTTTTTTTCTGTTATGTTGTCCTGTTCATGTACCCAGAGATTTGGTAAAAAATCCCAATGGCAAAGTGGTTTTCATAGGGGTCCACAAGACCGAAATGGGGCACATTCTCACTTATAACTTCCAAACCAACCATCCTTTTTGTAGCCTTTCACAGGGTAAATTAGAAAAACAGTAGCCCTCTTCAGATAACACCATTTTGACCTACTTCTGGTAAAATCTGAGGTTCTGGGGATGAGGCTATTAACGATCGGGCCATGTTTCATGTTAGAATATCTATTGTTTTCAGCGGGCATTATTTAGGGAATAAAGATATGATTTTTGGAATCGGTCCTCTACCTACGTCCGATTGAAGCCAGGGTATAGACCATTATTTTAAGTGTAAGAACGAGGCCGCAGGCCGAGTTTTTCCACGCAAAAATAATGGTCTATATCGGGTTCAATCGGACCGATTCAAAAAAATCATATCTTTATTCTCAT